>JACEEZ010025314.1:82500-130000 GCA_016584305.1 Chionoecetes opilio | reverse complement strand
GGTGGTGGTGGTGGTGAGTGGTGGGGTAGTGAGTGGTTGGGTTTTTGTTTTGGTTATTTTGGTAGGTTGGTGGTAGTGTAGCAAATCTCTCTCTGCTCACGTTTCATTCTAAGTTTTCAAATATCAAAAGTCACTCTGCTAGAAGGAGAGAGAAAGGCTATACACGCTCCTCTCACTCTCATCTCCTCTTTCTCTCTTTCTCCTCCTTTTTTTGCCTTCACGCAAGACAACACCTCATCTCCTCCCTTTCCTCCCGTCCCTCCATTTTTCTCCTTTCCTCCACTCCCCTCCACTCCCCTCCTTTCCTCCAGCCCCTCCACTCCCCTCCTTTCCTCCACGTGTTGCCTCCTCCTGACACTGTAAGCAAGGACAACAAGGCGACAGTGCTGACAGCGAGAGTCAAGCCCAGATTTTACTGCGATGAAAACTGACACTTTTATTTTTGATCTCCAGGCGACTTACCACGAGACAGAAACATTTCCAGACTGAATGCTTGATATCTCTCTCTCTCTCTCTCTCTCTCTCTCTCTCTCTCTCTCTCTCTCTCTCTCTCTCTCTCTCTCTCTCTCTCTCTCTCTCTCTCTCTCTCATGACCCTTCTGTTCTCTCCCTGCCTTTCTTCTTTTTCCCTGCATCCCTCCTCTCCTCCCCTCCCTTCTTTATTCTCTCCTACGTTTTTCCCCTCTCTCCCTCTTTTCCCCTCACAAAGCAAAGATGGACAGTTGATGCCAGTCTTCCACACGCACTCTTACTCCCCTCTTCGGAAGCGCTACCCTGAGGAACCGCTTTGTTTAACCCCATTAGGAAAATCGAAAGTGACCTGTTGAACCTACCTGAAATACCTTCCTTAATTAGCCCTCCTTACCTGTCTCTGAATACTTTCTATGGAGGGTATTAAGTGGCCGGTAAATATAATGTGGCACAATAGGCTACTAAACATACTTTTATACTCTTATTATAAAGCAGATTAAAAACTTTATTGAATTATTAAACTTTTACAACCTAGTATGAAAGGTGATGAGGAGTGAAAAATCGCTCTCCGTAATGCCTAGTGATTCATCCATCGTCCTTTCTCACAGCTTATCGTTAAGTGGACGTTTCATAATGCTTCAAAGCCTCGTGTAATGTATCGTTCCTGAGCCGTAACTTTAAAGCCTCACTCTTCCACAGGCTGAGCGTTGTATTTCACATTATTCAGTGCCTTGTTTCACGTCTTTCGCATGTCCTCTTCACTCGGCGTTATATTATGTCCCCTAAATTTATCTTTTTAATACTAGCTTCATTTGATACTATAATTTAATAGTTTTAATACTAGTTTAATTCTAGTTTTTAATACAAGTCTATTTCACAACTTAATGCTGCTAAAAACGGGGTATTAAAGTAATGTATTTCCCAAGGTTCATCCCAGATGTTCTTAATTTTCTTAAAACACTAACTTTTACCTAATTTCTATATATGTTAATACATAAATTAGGTGCAAATTAGTGTTTTAAGAAATTAAGACTACTTCAGGGAAAATAGAAAATACGTTACCATTAGATCATTTATTTTGCAACATTTCTTTATTATGTAACATATCTTTATTTTGCAACATCTTTATTTGCACAGTTTTATTTTGCAACATCTTTATTTTGACAACTATTTGCAACATTCTTTATTTGCAACATATCTTTATTTGCAACATATCTTTATTTGCAACATATCTTTATTTTGGCAACATCTTTATTTTGTAACATATCTTTATTTTGCAACATCTATTTTGCAACATATCTTTATTTTGCAACATATCTTTATTTTGCAACATCTTTATTTTGCAACATCTTTATTTTGCAACATATCTTTATTTTGCAACATCTTTATTTTGCAACATATCTTTATTTTGCAACATATCTTTATTTTGCAACATATCTTTATTTTGCAACATCTTTATTTTGCAACATATCTTTATTTTGCAACATATCTTTATTTTGCAACATCTTTATTTTGCAACATATCTTTTAGTAAGCAAACTTGGTTATGGATTTTACCTCAATCCTATAATGTTCCTCCTTGCCGCTGAAAATCTAACTTAACATTTGATAATCTTTCTTAAAATATAACTCTTACCAGGCCCTAATTCGATTATTTAAGATCATATATTTCGCAACTTAACTTTTTATTTTTAGTAAACAAACTTGATTATAGATTTTACCTCGTCCTTTAACCCTTGAGACTTAGAACGTAATTTCCATTGTAATTTGACCACCATTAGACGATTTTTAGTTAATATAAGCAATATTTTATAGATATGACCTGTTTAGTATCCTTATCGACTAACTAATTTGGTATATCAAGTATAGACGTCCAGCCTCTGGCCCCTTTGCTTTTGGCTCAGTTCTTGCGGCTGGAACGTGACATCGAGCCACGTTCCAGCCAATTAACTCATTACGTGAATTACTCATTAAAGGCTTGTTCTATGCAAAAAGTTTGTTCTACAGATCCCCGTTGATTTTGACAGCACTACTTGCATGTCGAATTTCAGCTCAATCCGACAATAATTAGGAGTAGTTTACGCTTATTACTCATTAAGGGCTTGTTTTGCGCAAAAAAGTTTCTTCCGACGGCCCCCATTGATTTTGACAGCACTACTTGTATGTCAAATTTCAACTCAATCCGATAATATTTAGGAGTAGTTATACACTTTTTGGCGGAAACTTGGTTCCACGGGTCTTATGGTAAGCGACAGCGAGCGAAGCTCGCTGTCAATCAAGTTACTTTTTCGAAATTGTATTGCTAACAACAGATAATTTCATATAGCAAAGGAAAGATCTGGGTGTAAAGGGGTTAAGATAATTGCTTACCATAAGACCCGTGGAACCAAGTTTCCGCCAAAAAGTTTATAACTACTCCTAAATATTGTCGGATTGAGCTGAAATTTGACATGCAAGTAGTGCTGTCAAAATCACTGGGGGTCGTCGGAAGAATTTTTTTGCGTAAAACAAGCCCTTAATGAGTAATTAGCGTAAACTACTCCTACTTATTGTCGGATTGAGCTAACATTCGACATCCAAGTATTGCTGTCAAAATCAACGGGGGTCTGTAAAACAAACTTTTTGCATAGAACAAGCCCTTAATGAGTAATTCACGTAATAAGTTAATTGGCTGGAACGTGGCTCGCTGTCACGTTCCAGCCGCAAGAAACTGAGCCAAAAGCAAAGGGGCCAGAGGGCTGGCGTCTATACTTGACAGATTTACCTCAATCCTTTAATGTACCTCCTCGTCGCTGGCAATATCAAGACACGACTCACCGCCTTCGCACCTCGCACTCCCACCTCGGAGGACAGACAGGCGGTGATCAAAGGGCGGCACTGAACACACCAATTAGCGAAGACAGGTGAGCGACAGGTGTAAATACTGCCATCACTAGACCGTCAGCTTGAAGCGGAATAAATCATCGTTATAATTCTCCACGAGTGTTAGCGAGGAGAGAGAGAGAGAGAGAGGAGAGAGAGAGAGAGAGGAGAGAGAAGGAGAGAGAGAGAGAGAGAGAGGAGAGAGAGAGAGAGAGAGAGAGAGATGAGAGAGAGAGAGAGGAGAGAGAGAGAGACGAGGAGAGAGAGAGGAGAGAGGGAGATGAGAGAGAGAGGGAGAGAGAGAGAGAGAGAGAGAGAGTGAGAGAGAGAGAGAGAGAGGATGAGAGAGAGAGAGGAGAGTAGAGAGAGAGAGAGAGAGAGAGGAGAGAGAGAGAGAAGGGAGAGAAGAAGGAGAGAGAGAGAGATGAGAGAGAGAGATGAGAGAGAGGAGAGAGAGAGAGAGAGACAGAGAGAGAGAGAGGAAAGAGAGAGATAGAGAGAGAGAGAGAGGAGAGAGAGAGAGAGAGAGAAGGAGAGAGAGAGGAGAGAGAGAGAGAGAGATGAGATGAGAGAGAGAATGAGAGAAGACAGAGAGGAGAGGAGAGAGAGAGAGAGAGAGAGAGAGAGAGAAGCGGATGAGAAGAGAGAGAAGAGATAGAGAGAGAGAGAGAGAGGAGAGGAGAGAGAGAGAGAGAGACGAGAAGAGGAGGAAAAAGAGAAGAAAGAGAGAGAAGAGAGACGAGAAATAGAAAGAGAGAAGGAGAGACGAGAGAGAGACCAGACGAGAGCAGAGAAGAGGGAGAGAGGGAGAAAAGAGATAAGAGAAGAAAGAGAGAATGAGAGAGAGGAAGGGAAGCAGAGAAAAGAGAAATGAAGGAGAGAAGAGCAGACGAGATAGAAAGACGAAGAAGCGCGAGGGAGCGAAACGAGGATGAACGGCGAGAATGAGAGGCGAAAAAGTGTAGAAAGAGAAAAAGGATGACGAAGACGAGCGAACAGAAAGAGAAAATAGGAAAGAGGAGAGAGTAGTGTGATTAGATTGGTACATCAGGTCATCACCATTTCCATATGACAGAATATAATCAGTATTGGCAGGTTAACAAGAGGATCTCAATAGGACGAGCAAATATTACGGTTTAGTCTTTCCCCTCCTGGCTTTACATCCACAGTTGTACGAAGGTTAGCATCCAGACAATGACATGAGGACATTGATTAAGAGGGTATTCTCTCTCTCTCTCTCTCATTCTCCTCTCTCTCTCTCTCTCTCTCTCTCTCTCTCCTCTCATCTCTCTCGTCTCGTCTCTCTACTCTCTCTCTCTCTTCTCTCTCTCTCTCTATTTGTATTCGTATAGATCTTACAGTCAGAGTCTTCAACTGGACTACTGAGACTATCTTATTCAATTAATGTAACGAATATGCCTATACAAGTATTCATTTTCTTTTCTCTTTTTAAAACTCGAATATTGAACAAACAAATTTGCACCTCAATTTTTAACATATACATCTTAAGCAACTGCATACCAGACATAATGTAAAGAAAGGAACATAGCATAATACAAGTATTCAATTTCTTCACATTAAAACTAGTATTGCAGGAAAAAGGTTGACCAACAAGTGCGATGTAGAAGGTCGCATTGAGTGGGGGGGGGGGGGGGATCAGTGGGGGGTGCGTCCGCCCGAATATAAAAAGTAAAAAAAAAAAGTAAAAAAAGAAAGTAAAATATATATATATATATGCACTCAGTATGAGCGCATACCTCCGGCCGAATATTTCATCAATTGGTTGTTGCCATGGCAACACTTTTCAATAGATTTCATCCAAAATTAAATCAGTCCTTCCTTATACCAAATAGATTTGGTATACCGAGTTTGCTCCAAATCTATTCGTAACTTTTTGAGAAATCCTGTACACTACAACAACAGACAAGACAGACAGACAGACAGACAGATCGGGGTGAAAACATAACCCCTCCATCTTCGTTGGCGGAGGTAATTACTATCAAAATTACTAAGTTAATGAAAACCAGGTCAGTTAGAGAGAACAGATAACTATATAACCTTGAGGAAGTAACGCACGTAATAAGGCCAGGTAAGAATAAGAAACACAGGTAAAGGTTAAGCGTAAACAGTAAATCATGGTACTTTCTACACCTGCCTTATCACTACCTGGTAATTCAGTCTCTCGTTACAAAGTGGTGAAACGGAATCAGTAAGTACCGCCTGTTATCTCGGTGTGTAACGAGCAGGTACTGATAACACCTACCAATTAGAGGTATAATTAGGGGTCCTTTGTGGCGCTTGTTACTGAAAGGGATATAGGGATGGAAGGAGGGAGGGATGGAGGAATAGGGAGAAAGGGATGGATGGATGGGGAGAGAAGGATAGAGGGAGGAATAGAGAGGGAGAAAGAGAGGGATGGAGGAGGGAGGGGAGGGAAGAGGATGGAGAAGGGATGAATGGAGGGCAGGAAGAGGTGTAATGCTGGTAAAGTCGAGAGAGAGAGAGAGAGAGAGAGAGAGAGAGAGAGAGAGAAAGAGAGAGAGAGAGAGGAGAGAGAGAGAGAGAGAGAGAGAAGAGAGAGAGAGAGAGAGAGAGAGAGAGAGAGAGAGAGAGAGAGAGAGAGAGAGAGAGAGAGAGAGAGAGAGGAGAGAGAGAGAGAGAGAGAGAGAGAGAGCGAGATGAGAGAGAGAGAGAGAGAGAGAGAGAGAGAGAGAGAAGAGAGAGAGAGAGAGAGAGAGAGAGAGATGAGAGAAGAGAGAGAGAGAAGAGAGAGATGAGGAGAGAGAGAGAGGAAGAGAAGGTGAGAGTGATTAAGAAAAGGACGAAGCATAGAGAAAGGAGAAGTATAAAGAGGAGCATAAGAGAAGAAAAAGAAGATTCCAGAAAAGACGATAAGGAGTCCTGATCTCATTACGGGTATTAAGATGAGGAGAGGATAATACTGCAATAACGAAGGGAAGGAGCAGGAGAGAGAGGATGAAAGAAGAAAAGGAAGAGGAAGGAGGAGATACTAGAAAAGCAGTGGAGAAGTTATTACGGGGAAGAGAGAGAGAAGAGAGAGAGAGAGAGAGAGAGAGAGAGAGAGAGAGAGAGAGAGAGAGAGAGAGAGAGAGAGAGAGAAGAGAGAGAGAGAGAAGAGGACGCCAGGGACATCCAGAAAAAAAAACCTATCGTCCTCGTTAATGACTCCTATCGGATGAGTTTGAAGAGAAAACGATGACGATAAATAGAGAGAGGAGAGAGAGGGAGAGAAAGAAGAGAGAGAGAGAGAGAGAGAGAGAGAGAGAGAGAGAGAGAGAGAGAGAGGGAGAGAGAGAGGAGAGGAGAGAGAAGAGAGAAAGAGAGAGAGAGAGAGAGATGAGAGAGAAGAGTGAGAGAGAGAGAGAGAGACGAGAGAGGAGAGAGAGAGAGAGAGAGAGAGAGAGAGAGAGAGAGAGAGATGAGAGAGAGAGAGAGAGAGAGAGAGAGAGGAGAGAAGAGAGAGAGAGAGAGAGAGAGAGAGAAGAGGGGGGGGGTATGGTCTTTACAAGTTCTATATCAGCAACAGCACTAAGGAGACAAGTAGATCCTAAACACAACATGACAAGAGAGATCCGTGGAGTTTTTTCGAGAGATAAAATTTACTGTGTGGAGGAGACTAGGGAAGAAAGGAAGGCAAGGAGATGAGTGGAGGAGAAGGAGGATGTATTAAGGTAGTAGAAGAGAAGTGAAGAGTGGAAGTGAACGCGATAAGAGGTACAGGTAGAATGGAATCTGATGTGGAGTTAGTGGATAGAGTAAGAGCGAGTGGATAGAGTAAGAGTAAGAGTAGAGTAAGGGTTAGTGGGTGTTCGGTTCCTTCACAACCTACAAGAAAGAAGAGGAGAGAGGAAGAGGAAGAGGAGGAATGTATGTTGTGCTGGATGGCCTCTTCACACACCTACACGAAGAGGAAGAGGAAGAGGAAGGAATGGAAGTTAGTGTGTGCTGGTTGCCTCTCACACACCTACACGAAGATGGAAGAGGAAGAGGAAGGAAGTTAGTGGTGTGTCTGGTTGCCTCTCCACACACCTACACGAAGAGGAAGAGGAAGAGGAAGGAAGTTAGTGGTGTGTCTGGATGCCTCTTCACACACCTACACGAAGAGGAAGAGGAAGAGTAGAGGAAGGAAGTTAGTGGTGTGTCTGGATGCCTCTTCACACACCTACACGAAGAGGAAGAGGAAGAGGAAGAGGAAGGAAGTTAGTGTTGTGTCTGGTTGCCTCTCCACACACCTACACGAAGAGGAAGAGGAAGAGGAAGGAAGTTAGTAGTGTGTCTGGTTGCCTCTCCACACACCTACACGAAGAGGAAGAGGAAGAGGAAGGAAGTTAGTAGTGTGTCTGGTTGCCTTTTCACACAGCTACACGAAGAGGAAGAGGAAGAGGAAGAGGAAGAGGAAGAGGAAGAGAAAGAGGAGGAAGTTAGTGAGGTGTCTGGTTGCCTCTTCACACACCTACACGAAGAGGAAGAGGAAGAGGAAGAGGAAGAGGAAGAGGAAGAGGAGGAAGTTAGTGAGGTGTATGGTTGGCTTTTCACATACCTACACGAAGAGTAAGAGGAAGATGAAGAAGAAGAGGAAGAGGAGGAAGTTAGTGGTGTGGCACAATCAACAGCACAGTCAGTCAGCAGAGTCGTGATTGCTTTTTCTCCCCGGCGTCCCGAGGGTTTGCCACACCAGTCACACTCACGACAAGTCTGCCACAATTCTCACGCCAAAGAATGATTGTATTTTTTCCAGATATTCCCGGAAATGGATGTTGCTATTCGCCCGGGACTGAATCTAAATTCCTTGCGGCTTAAAGTCACGCATGGCTTCGGATGATGAGGAGGAGGAGGAGGAGGAGAAGGGGGAGGAGGAGGAGGAGGAGGAGGAGGAGGAGGAGGAGGAGGAGGAGGAGGAGGAGGAGGAGGAGAGGAGGACACCCAGTAGTCAAAGAGGACAGCAGAAAAGACAAATTTCTCAGCAACAAACCAGTGTCCTCACGCGAGACATAAAGTATGCAAGACAGTGTTTGCTGCGAGCCTGCGTACACACACGTGCAGACTTTGTGGGTGTTTCTTTATGCAGTGTGGGAGAGCTTCACTGCCACCCCTCCTCCTCCCCCCCCTCCTCCTCCTCCTCCTCCTCCTCCTTCCTCCTCCTCCTCCTCCTCCTCCTCCTCTCCCGCCTCTTGGAATTCACACCAAGGAAGAAGAAAATCCCAAAGTCTCCTCTCTTGGGGAAAAATTCACTTGCCTTTTGCAAACTCAAGTCGAGTCTGTGTAGCATTGCCATCGGGTCTGAAGCACTCCGAGGCGGTACTGGGAGTGGAGTGCCGGCGTCCAGGAGAAGGAGTCGCTGATGTCTTGTCTAGGAGTGAGTGACGGAGTAAGGGAGTGAAGGAAGGAGTAAGGAGATTGAGAACTGCTTCCCTCCTACTTTACTCCAGTCTCTGTTTGCCAGGAATGTTTGTTACTCCTTTCTTTGTGCTCCTTTTCCTCTTCTTAAGAACATAAGAACATAAGAAAATAAGGAAGCTACAAGAGGCCGCGAGTCCTACACGTGGTAGTTCCTGTCACCTAACACTACCTACATCCACCTTTCATCCCCATCCATGAACCTATCCAGCCCCTCTTTAAAGCTCCCTAATGACTCAGCACTAACTACCTGTCTACTGAGACCATTCCAATCATTCACCACCCTATTTGTGAGCCAGTTTTTCCCTATTTCCTTTCTAAATCTACGCTTTTCCAGCTTGAATCCGTTACTTCTTGTTCTACCCTGGTTAAAAGCCGTAAGAACCTTCTTCTACCTGACACCCACCATACACACACCGTCACTACCTAACACCCTCTTCCCTCACACCCTACCCTAACCTACCACCCTATCTATACCACCCTATCTATATCTACCTACCTACCTACCTACCTACCTACCTACCTAGCTCCACCTCTACCTACCTACCTACCTACCTCTCCCTAACCACCTCTCCAACACCTCCCTGACTCTGGCCTGCCCCGAGCCGCCCATTCCTGACCCAGTGGGCGTGAGGGCGGCGTGAATGGAGAGCTGATTGCCATTAACCTCGCCACCCAAAGGATCAAGGAATTCTTGCCGAGTTTTGGAAGCGCCTCGTCACTCAAAGGATTTCCAAGTTCCTGCTTGGATTTTTCTTTCTCACTTCTGACTTGAGTGAATGTTCTCTCTCTCTCTCTCTCTCTCTTTTCTTTTCTTTTTTTCTCTCTCTCTCTCTCTTTTTTTTTTCTCTCTCTCTCTCTCTCTCTCTCTCTCCTCTCTCTCTCTCTCTTCTCTCTCTCTCTCTTCCTTCTCTCCTCTCTTCTCTCTCCTCTCTCTCCTTCTCCTCTTCTCTTCTCGTCTTCTCTCTTCTTCTCCTTCGTTCTTCTCTTCTTCTCTCTCGTCGTGTTCTCTGTGTGTGGTGTGTGTGTGTGTGTTTAGTGTGTAGTTGTGTGTGTGTGTGATTCGTGTGTGTGTGTTGGTGTGTGTGTGTGTGTCTCTCTCTCTCCTCTCTCTCTCTCTCTCTCCTCTCTCTCTCTCTTCTCTCTCTCCTCTCTCTCTCTCTCTTCTCTCGTTCTCTCTCTGTGTGTGTTGGTGTGGTGTGTGTGTGATGGGTGTGTGTGATGTGTGTGTGTGTGGTGTGTGTGTGGTGTGTGGGTGGTGTGGTGGTGTGGTGTGTGTGTGGTATGTGTATGGTGTGTGTGTGTGTGTGTGTGTGTGTGGGTGGTGTGTGTGCGCTCAACAAAGAGGTCAAACACATCCTTTGTTATCAAGTCTCTTCACTAAGCCATTACTGATCACTAACTACCTGCTCAGTGTGAACCTGTACGAGTATTGTTCATGTTACTGCCGCTTAACCTCTATTACTGTCTCCCTCTTCCTCTTCCTTCTCTTTCTCCTTGACGTCTTAAACTGGAGAGCGAGAGAGAGAGAGAGAGAGAGAGAGAGACAGAAAGAGACGAGGGAGGAGAACAGAGAGAGCAGTAGAGAGAGAAGAGAGAGATTAGACGATAGAGAATGAGAGAGGATTGATGGAGACATGGAGGAGAGAGAGAGAGAGAGAGAGCGTCTTCTAACTCCAATTTACACACTAATGTGAAGACAAGACCGAGATGAATTTCCTGGGAAGGCAGAGAGGATGTTGAAAGAGATGGAGAGTGAGAGAATGAGAGAGAGGGGAGAGAGAGAGAGAGAAAGTGAGAGAGACAGAGACAGAGAAATTAACACACACACCAAGCAACAGGTAATTAGCTAAGGTCATGTCAACAATAGCAACACGAAGTAAAATACAAAAATACATCCCAAGGGAGACTCTCTTAAACATCAAGTTACTAATTCATCAAGAGACAGAAAAACAACACCGGGTCATTCCCATTACCTTGACTGCCTGGGGACGATGGTTTTCTTCTTTGTCATCATGGGGGAAACCAACCTAGAACAGAAACAAGGGTTAAAAAAAGACCTAGAGCAGAAAAAAGTTAAAAAATAAATAAATTAGAGTAGGAAAAAAGTATTAAGAAAAGACAGTAGGAGAAAAGTGTTAAAAAAAGACTTAGAGCAGAAAAAAAGTATTAAGAAAAGACAGTAGGAAAAAAGTATAAAAAAAGACCTTGAGCAGAAAAAAGTATAAAAAAGAGACTTAGAGCAGAAAACAAGTATTAAAAAAGAGACTTAGAGCAGAAAACAACTATTAAAAAAGAGACTTAGAGCAGAAAACAAGTATTAAAAAAAAGACTTAGAGCAGAAAACAAGTATTAAAAAAAAGACTTAGAGCAGAAAACAAGTATTAAAAAAAAGGCAGAGCAGAAAACAAGTATAAAAAAAAGACTTAGAGCAGAAAAAAGTATAAAAAAAAGACTTAGAGCAGAAAAAAGTATAAAAAAAGACTTAGAGCAGAAAAAAAGTATTAAGAAAAGACAGTAGGAAAAAAGTATAAAAAAAGACCTTGAGCAGAAAAAAGTATAAAAAAGAGACTTAGAGCAGAAAAAAGTATAAAAAAAGACTTGAGCAGAAAAAAGTATAAAAAAAGACCTTGAGCAGAAAAAAGTATAAAAAAAGACCTTGAGCAAAAAGAAAAAAAGATAAAAAGTATAAAAAAGACTAGAGCAGAAAAAACAAAAAAAAAAAAGACAGAGCAGAAAAAAGTATAAAAAAAAGACCTTGAGCAGGAAAAAAGTATAAAAAAAGACCTTGAGCAGAAAAAAGTATAAAAAAAGACTTAGAGCAGAAAAAAGTATAAAAAAAAGACCTTGAGCAGAAAAAAGTATAAAAAAAAGACCTTGAGCAGAAAAAAGTATAAAAAAAGACCTTGAGCAGAAAAAAGTATAAAAAAAAGACAGAGCAGAAAAAAGTATTAAAAAAAGACCTAAAACAGAAAAAAGTATATAAAAAAGACTTAGAGCAGAAAAAAAGTATAAAAAAAAGACCTTGAGCAGAAAACAGGTATTAAAAAAAGACCTTGAGCAGAAAACAAGTATTAAAAAAAGACCTTGAGCAGAAAACAAGTATTAAAAAAAGACCTTGAGCAGAAAACAAGTAGTAAAAAAAAGACCTTAAGCAGAAAAAGTATAAAAAAAAGACTTAGAGCAGAAAAAAAGTATAAAAAAAGACCGGGAACAGAAAAAAACATTAAAAAAAATCTAGAACAGAAAAAAGTATTTAAAAAAAACCTAAATCAGAAAAAAAAGTGTTAAAAAGCCAGATTGTTGCTAGTTCTCGTATGATAAATAATAAAACACTATTATAACATTCTATTTATGATGCTTTTCTTCTTTTACATCCTAGGGAACCGACCTAAAACAGAAAAAAAAACGTGTTAAAAAGCTTGTTTATTACCAATTATCGTAATGTAAATAATAAAAGCCTACCATATATTGACTATTATCTATTTATAAATCCAGGTAACACACAAATTAGATGGGAAATAACCAGGTAAGCCACAAATTTCTATCCATAAATAAAAATAAACAACAAATACAGAATCTAAAATGCCAAGAAAAGTTACATATACAAAAAAAAGGGACGAGTGTATTAGTAAAACGTCATAAGGTAAACCGTCACCACGCAGACTGTAAACTTATATACAATCAGGATGGTGACAGGGGTGCAGGGATATGCTCACGTTGGTTATGTAAATACAAAGATCACGAGTAAAGGAAGGGGTGGGGATGAGGATGGGGTGAGGGGTGGGATGAGAGTGAAGGGATGTAGTGAAAGGAATGAAGGGGGTGAAGAGATTGGGGTGAGGGGAGTGAAGGGTGAAGGGATATGTTCACGTTGGTTATGTCTATACAAAGATCACGGGTAAAGAGTGAGGTGAAGGGGTGGGATGGGGTGAAGGGAATGAAGGGGTGAAGGGATGAAGGGGTGAAGGGATGAAGGGGTGAAGGGACAAGAGCACGTTGGTTATACATATACAAAGATCATGGGTTAAGGGAAGGGGTGGGGTGAAGGGGTAGGGATGGGGTGAATGGGACGATGTGAAGGGCTGGGGAAGGTGAATAGGATGGGGTGAAGGGGATAGGGTGTAGGGGTGAAAGGGTGGGGATGGGGTGAAGGGGTGGGGACGGAGTGAAGGGATGGGGATGGGGTGAAGGGGAAGCCAGGGAAGGGCATATCCATCTCCAGCTTCCCTAATATTAAATTCCTCAAAGGCCAAACTTGCTCACCGTGGAAATATTCGACAACCAGAATATTACGAGAAATTCGACATTACGAACATTTGAACATTAAGGAAAACCTGAATATTTTATGGTGTTTCTTGTATAAGGTGAAGAAGGGAGAGTAAAGAGGGGTAGGAAGAGGGGATAAAGATGTAGGTGAAGGAATGAGGAATGCAAGAATGAAGGGAATGATGAAGGGAATTTAATAAAGATGGGAGTTAGGGAAGATTATGAAAGTGCGAAGATATAAATAGAAGTTTTGATGAATGGTAAACAAGATATGAAAAAAAAAGGGACATGATTGGAAGAATAGAGAAGGAATGATAGAAATATTAATAACGAATGAGAATATGATAGAAGAAAGGTATGTAAAGGGGATAATTAAATAAACATATAACTAAAGAACGAGGAAGACACGAAGAAAATGAGGGAAATTAAGAGAAACAAGGAGGAAGAAAAAAATAGAAAAAAGCAAAAGAGAAATAAGATGAAGAGAGGAAGAAAAATTAGGAAAAAAATTTGTGCAAAGAAATGAGAAGGAAAGAAAAGATGGGCAAGATATTCGGGCTGAGCGATGCAGAAAGACATACAAAAGGAGAAAAATATGCGAATGAGGGAAGTAGAGTAAATAAGCGGAAGAAAGTGAAAAGTGAAAGAGGAAAATACAGTATGAGAAAAAAAAAGAGGAAGAGGAAGATGACAGTCTTTGTAAAACGCTAAATAATATGGAATAAGAAAAGAAATTATGATTTAAAAAATGTAATGAAAAAAATGTGAACAGGAGAAAAGGGAGGTACGATGGGATAAGAAGGAAAATTAACTTACACATAAAGAGGAATCAGATATAATGACTCAGAGAGAGAGAGAGAGAGAGAGAGAGAGAGAGAGAGAGAGAGAGAGAGAGAGAGAGAGAGAGAGAGAGAGAGAGAGAGAGAGAGAGACGCTGGTGCCCCAGGACGAGGTGGAGGTGCTGGGGGTCACCTACGACTGCAGACTGACCTTCAGAGCCCACATCGAGCGGCTCGCCAGAGAGGCTTCGGGGAAGGTGGCATCCCTGAGGAGGATGTCATGGCTCCTTGACAGCAAGGGGTTGGAAGTCATCTACAAGGCGCAGGTTCGCTCTTCCATGGAGTACCGTGCCTTGGGTGGGGCGGTGCGGCCAACAAGCACCTGGCTCTTCTTGACAAGGTACAGGGTCGCGCGGTGAGGCTCATCAGGGACAGCGGTGCCGGGCAGGAACCACGACTCCACAGTCTCCAGCTCCGCCGAGACATAGCGGGCCTCCCGTGATGTACAAGGTGCATCAGCAGCGGGTGCCTCACCTGCAAACACTCCGGCATCCCCTACGGCGGGCTCAGGCTGCTACAAGGGCCGTCGCCCTAGCCCCCGCGGAGCTATTATTGGCACTATCAGCGTCAGTTCGCTGCGTCTACGTCCGCTGGTGGAATGCTCTCCTTGCCTCGCAGCCACGTCCTTGGCATTGCAACTGTTCAAGAGTTCAAGGAACTTGTGAACGCATGGCTGCTGAGGTGAAGGAGATCACAATTATCAAGAGTTGGGCTTTTAGATAGAGAGCACTAATTATGTCTCCTTTATCCTGTAAAATGTCACAATTTTTACGTAATGTAAATGGTAACATACTCTGTAAGTTACTTTGTAACTCAGTATAAATAAATACAAAAATAAGGGAGAGAGAGAGAGAGAGAGAGAGAGAGAGAGAGAGAGAGAGAGAGAGAGAGAGAGAGAGAGAGAGAGAGAGAGAGAGAGAGAGAGGAGAGAGAGAGAGAGAGAGAGAGAGAATAATACCCCAAGAAGAGAAGATGGTGAGGCAGGTGTCTCATATTCATAACTAAACCAACCACCACAAAGAAACACACACACACACACACACACACACACACACACACAGGAATGAAAAAATAGGGTGATGGCGATATAAACATGAGATGCAAATTATGAAGAAGGAGGCGCCGAGGACAAAGGTGAGGTGCGGGAGGCTGTGGACAGCGGGAGGCCGCGACGCTTCTCATGAATACACGATGGCGAACTAACACATCAACTGGAGAGAGGGAGATGAGAGAGAGAGAGAGAGGAGAGAGGAGTCGAGATGAGAAGAGGGAGGGAGAGAGACGAGAGAGGAGAACAAGAGAGAGGACCAGAAATGAGGAAAGAAAGGTTTGAAGGGAAAAGAGGCGGAGAAGCATTCCCCCTCGGTCCGCTGGCGTCCAGGGTTTGGGTGGGGGGGGAGAGAAGCAGTTCCCCCGGTCTCGCTGGCGTCCTCGGGGGGCGGAGAGGCACTCCCCTCGGTCTCGCTGTGTTCCTCGGGGGGTGGGGGGGAGAGAGGCATTCCCCCCGGTCTCGCTGCGTCCTGGGGGGTGGGGGGGGGAGAGGCAGTCCCTCGGTCTCGCTGTCGTCCTAGGGGGGGGGGGGGGGGAGGGGAGAGGCCTTCCCCCTCGGTCGATGGGCGTCCCTGGGGCGGTCGGGGGGGGAGAAGCAGTCCCCTCGATCTCGCTGTCGTCTAGGGGGGGTTGGATGGAGAGGATTCCGCCGGTCTCGCTGGCGTTCCTGCGGTGGGTGGGGGGGGGAGAGGCCGTCCCCTCGATCTCGCTGTCGTCCTGGGGGGGGGGGAGGCAGTCCCTCTTTCTCGCTGGCGTCCTCGGGGGCGGAGAGGCACTCCCTCGGTGTGCTGTGTTCGGGGGGGGGGGGGGGGGGGGGGGGAGGCATTCCCCCCTCGGTTCGCTGGCGTCCTGGGGGGGGGGGGGGAGAGGCAGTCCCCGGTCTCGCTGGCGTCGGCGGGGCGGAGAGCACTCCCCGGGTGGAGTCGTCCTCGGTGGGGGCGGGAGGCGATGCCCCTCGGATCTCGCCTGGACGTCCTGGGGGGAGGGAGACATCCCCTCGAGTCTTTTCAGCTGTCTACTCGGAGGGAAGCACTCACCATCGCACGCAGTCACCAAAGAGGCAGTCCACCCCGTCACGCGCCCACGCACCACCAGGAAGAGAGAGCAATCGGGTTGTTGGCGTATCACGGGGTGGCGGGAGAGCAGTCCTGCGAGCGCGCGCTCGGAGGCGGGAAAACGGTGCGGTGCGGGAGGCGGGCAGCGGGAGGCAGTCCGCGCGCGCTTCTCCATGTTTTATTTCCGATGGGGGGGAACAAACAGTCCCGGTCTCGCTGGTCTCGAGAGAGAGGAGAGAGAGAGAGAATGGAGCGGATGAACGGAGGAGCAGAGAGAGAGACGAGAGACTCGTTCGAGAGAGAGAGAGAGAGAGCAATCATCTAGTTCTCCTGCAGAACGGGGCGGGAGAGGCATTCCCCTCGGTCTCGCTGGCGTCCTGGGGGGCGGGAGAGGCAGTCCCCTCGTTCGCTGGCGTCCTCGGGGCGAAAAGCACTCCCCCTCGGTCTCGCTGTCGTCCTCGGGGGGGGGGGGGAGGGCATTCCCCCTCGGTCTCGCTGGCGTCCTCGGGGGGTTTGGGTGGGGGGGGGGGGGAGAGCCAGTCCCCTCGGTCTCGCTGGCGTCCTCGGGGGCGGAGAGGCACTCCTCTAGGTCTCGCTGTCGTCCTCGGGGGCAGGAGAGAGGCATTCCCCCTCGGTCTCGCTGGTCGTCCTCGGGGCGGAAGGGGGGGCGAGGGGGAGAGGCATTCCCCTCTGGTTCGCTGGTCGTCCTCGGGGGCGGAGAGGCACTCCCCCTCGGTTCGCTGTCGTCCTCGGGGGGGGAGGCATTCCCCCTCGGTTCGCTGGCGTCCTGGGGGGGCGGAGAGGCAGTCCCCTCGGTCTCGCTGTCGTCCTCGGGGGCGGAGAGGCACTCCCCCTCAGTCTCGCTGTCGTCCTCGGGGGCGGGAGAGCATGTCCCCCTCGGTTCTCGCTGGCGGCCTCGGGGGCGGAGAGGCATTCCCTTTCGGTCTCGTTGGCGTCCTCGGGGGGGGGGGAGCCAGTCCCCCTCGGTCTCGCTGTCGTCCTCGGGGGCGGAGAGGCACTCCATCTTAGTCTCGCTGTCGTCCTCGGGGGCGGAGAGGCATTCCCCCTCGGTCTCGCTGTCGTCCTCGGGGGCGGAGAGGCACTCCCCCTCGGTTTCGCTGTCGTCCTCGGGGGCGGAGAGGCACTCCCCCTCGGTCTCGCTGTCATCATACACGACGTCCAGATTGTGTTCTGCCGCTACACCTATGGTCTCGTGTTCCAAGGTTGTTCTGATAACGTAACGCGGTGCAAGGAATCCATTGAGGATAGTTTGCCAATGATACGTGGGCAGCATGAAGGCGTGCTGGTGTATGGCACTGCCCACTGAGCGTCGCGGGAAGGACTCACAACGCCCTCAACACCCTGCAGGGCCTGCACGCTTGCCTCAACAACATTTTCTTCACTAACGTCACTTCACTTCACGAACAAGAATTACTGTTATATTATTATGGGTACAAAATACATTCTTCAATAAGAAATATATTCAAAAGTACAAATCGAAAAGTGATGCGTTAAACTTATCTTATCTATCCATGTTAAGAAATGTATTATATAAATTATTATACTACTATACTATTACTATTATTACTGTACTACTTATACTACTATTTATACTATTATATGTATACTATATTATATATATATATATATATATATATATATATATATATATATATATATATATATATATATATATATATATATATACTCTTACTGTTTCTATTCTCATTTTTAATCCAAAGCTGGCTGTTGACGTATATGTGCGCAATGATATACCTTGCTCTCGTGCCCACGGTCTTGAATCTGCCAAATTTTCTACCATCTGCTTCGACTTCAATGTCACTCTCTTACTAAATTTATCTGTTCTGTATATCTCTCACCTCACTCCTCTGACTATGTACAATTATACGACTATTTAACATCAAAAAGTGGAGCACATCTCATCTCATTTTCCTTTTGCAGAAATTTCCATTTTGGGGATTTCAATGTTCACCACCAGCATTGGCTATCATCTTCTTTCACTGAATAATCTGGTGGACAAACCTACAGTTTTTCTATCCTCCAAGACCTAGAGCAGCTGGTGCAGCACCCTACCCGTATTCCTGACCGCCTTGGAGACACGCCCAACATTCTGATCTTTTCCTAACTACTAACTCTTCAGCTTACTCTGAGAAACTATTCTCTCCGTTGAGATCCTCCGATCACAATCTTATTTCTGTAACCTGTCCTATCGCTCCGGTGCCGCCTCGGGACCCGCCTAAGCGGAGGTTCTTCTGGCATTTCAACTCAGCTAAGTGGGAAGACCTAAGGCAGTACTACTCTGATTTTTCATGGAATTATTACTGCTTCCATGTCAGAGACCCATCTTTGTGCAGAGCGCGTAACTGAGGTCATTGTCTCTGGCATGGAGGCATTGTCTCTGGCATGGAGGCATTGTCTCTGGCATGGAGGCATTGTCTCTGGCATGGAGGCATTGTCTCTGGCATGGAGGCATTGTCTCTGGCATGGAGGCGTACATTCCACACAATCTATCTAATCCGTCAACCTTGGTTTAACTTTGCTTGTTCTCATGCTGTCCAAGATAGAGAGGCGGCTCACAGGCGGTATACCGTAACCATCCATCTCCTGAAACTCATGCCCTTTATATTTCTACCCGTAATCATGCCAAATCTTTACTTCAACTTATCAAAAACTCCTTCATTCATAGAAAATGTCAAAATCTTTCTGTATCAAACTCCTCTCGTGACTTCTGGCATCTAGCTAATAACATCTCTAACAATTTTTCTTCTTCATCTTTCCCTCCTATGCTTCACCCAGATGGCTCCACAGCGGTCTCATCTATTTCTAAAGCTGAACTCTTCGCTCAAACCTTTGCTGAAAATTCCACTCTGGTTGATGAAGGGCTTGTTCCTGCTTCTCCTCCACCCTCTGACTATATTATGCCTGTTCATTAAGATCCTTCGTAATGATGTTTTCTTTGCCCTTTCTGGCCTAGATCCTCGGAAGGCTTACGGTCCTGACGGAGTCCATCCTATTGTTCTCAAAAACTGTGCTTCTGTGCTTGAGGTTAGTAGGTTTTAAGATAGGTTGTATTCATAATATCACCTTTAACCTGTAAAATATTTTCCCTTTTGAATGTTAGTCATTATGTAAGGTGGTATTAATAAGAGAGAGAGAGAGAGAGAGAGAGAGAGAGAGAGAGAGAGAGAGAGAGAGAGAGAGAGAGAGGAGAGAGAGAGAGAGAGAGAGAGAGAGAGAGAGAGAGAGAGAGAGAGAGAGAGAGAGAGAGAGAGAGAGAGAGAGAGAGAGAGAGAGGAGAGAGAGAGAGAGAGGAGAGAGAGAGAGAGAGAGAGAGAAAACCGGGGAAAAATATAAAAGTGTGAAGTCAGGCGTAGCAGGAAAGGTAAGATAGGGCAACGTTATGGTAATAGGTATGGGAGGAGGAGGAGGAGGAGGAGGAGGAGGAGGAGGAGGAGGAGGAGGAGGAGGAGGAGTTGACAGTCATCTTCATTGTACTCTTCCACTATTACCTTATCGGTTTCCTAACATAACTTTGACATAAGACTTTCATTACACTAGTCAGACATTAAAACATTATTATAATTATCATATCACTCTAACAGACAGGGACAACACGCTACCACGGAACACTGGGGACAAAAATGGAGTACTAAAATATTGACGATGGTACACTATGGACAGAGGTGTGAAAATGATGCTATGGGGAGGGTATAAAACTCACCTTTACGCATTCAATCCATAAGACCCAGCTGCCGCCCTACACACACACACACACAACACACAGACACAGACACAGACACAGACACAGACACGACACAACAGCACAGCACACAGCACAGACACACACACACACAGACAGCAGACACAGACACAGCGACACAGACACAGACAGACAGACGACCAGACACGACACCAACACACACAGAACAGACACAGACAACACGCCCAAACAGACAACCAGACACAGACACAGACACACACAGACACAGACCAGCACAGACACACAGACACAGACACAGACACAGACACACAGACACAGCACAACAGACACAGACACACATACACACATACACACATACACATACAACATACCACATACACACCAGACACAGACACAGACACAGACACAGACACAGACCAAAAGACACAGACACAACAGACAGACACAGACACAGACACAGACACAGACACAGACACAGACACAGACACAGACACAACACAGACACAACACAGACACAGACACAGACACAGACACAGACCACACACAGACACAGTACACACACACACACACACACAACACACACACACACACACACACACACACACACACACACACACACACACACAAGCTATAAAACCCTAGAAACCACCTAAACCTGACCATTAACACCACACAAGACACCTGGGAACAATATTTTCCTCTCACAACCTTCCTTCCTTTCTTCCTTTCTCTTTACTCATTCTCTTTATCTTTACTCCTCAACACATTACATACACACAGGACGTTGATTGAATATACTCTTACATGTTCACTCACTCATTCACTCATTCACTCATTCACTCCTTCTTATTGTCCTCTATTTTCAAGTGTAAAATGACTCAACTATTTTTCTTCTCGTATACATAACAAAAAGGTAAATTGTACTTTCCAGGTATTTTCTTGTGTCAGAGCTACCTGTAGTTTATGGTGGGCAGGTAAGTGATAGGTGTGCCATGGTCCCAGGTGGAAGGCAGGTGTAGGTGATGTTATGTCAAGGCTGTTGTGATGTTATTTCAAGGTGTTTTATTCACTTCTAAGGACTAAAAGAGTTCTAAAGTATAATATGGGTAAAAGAAAATCGTAGCATCATGTATTTTGTTTTCATGGTGCTTTGGTATCTTTATCATCATCACTATCATTATGGTCATACTTTTTTATTTTGATTTATTTTTTATTTCTTCAATATTGACTCTTTCTCACTCACATTCTTTTTGCCATCTTTCCCTTCTTTCACTCTTACTCACTCTTTTTTTCCCACCTTTTCTTCTCACTCCACTTTTCCCACCTTTTCCCACTCACTCACTACTTTTTTCTTTCTTTCCTCTCACCATCACCCTTTTTTCCCATCTTTTCTTCCTCTCTCCACTCACTCACACACTCACTCTTCTTATTTTGCCACCTATCTTTCCTCACACACTTACTCACTATTTTTCCCACCTTTCCTTCCTCACTCACACTTCTTACCACCTTTCCCTCCTCCTCTTCCTCCTCCTCCTCTCCCAAGTTCCCCAACAAGTTACTCAGGAAGGAAGGAAGGGCTAGGATCTGGAGGAAGGGGAAGGGGGAGGGGAAGGGGAGGGGGAAAGACTCAGGAGGACTACCCAAGGAGACTCGGAGGACCAATTTCTCGTGGCGATGGGCTGGGACCCCTCACCCCATCCCCTCTTTTCCCCTTACCCCTCTCCCTTCCCCTCCCCCGCCCGCCACTCTAAGCATCGCAAGTGGAAGCTGTGTTTAGGGGGGGACCGGAACACCCTCTTCGTGTTTGCCCCCCTCCCCCCCACCACTCACACACAGTAAAAAGAGGGGCAGGGGAAGGGTTTTCGCATTTACTTGTCAATAACTCGTGCGTTTGAAAGAGCTCCAATTTTTTCTTTCCCGGTTTTTCTCACCCAAAGACTAGGTTCCTGATTTCATTTTACGACACACAATGCAGACCCAACGAGCGATTCTTTTAATTAATTTCGAGTCGATCAAAGGCGTCGATGATCTCCCCGAGACATTCAATTTGTTTTTATCACGATTAGTTTCTGCTTCTTTGTTTACTGGTTGCATTTACTTTCCATTTGTGCTCTCTCTCTCTCTCTCTCTCTCTCTCTCTCTCTCTCTCTCTCTCTCTCTCTCTCTCTCTCTCTCTCTCTCTCTCTCTCTCTCTCTCTCTCTCTCTCTCTCTCTCTCTCTCTCTCTCTCTCTCTCTCTCTCTCTCTCTCTCTCTCTCTCTCTCTCTCTCTCTCTAATCATCAACACCTTCCCTCGTTTTTTTCTCCTCCCTCCTGAATCCATTTTCGCTTTCCTTTACCCATCTTAATCCTCCTCCTCCTCCTCCTCCTCTTCCTTGACCTCCATCCTTCACTATCTCCGTTTCTTTTCTCTCCCTTCCTTACGCTTTCTTCCTCCTCTTCGTCTCTCCTCGCCCGTGGATAATGCGGGTTAGTCATGCAAGAGTCATGAAGGTTGGGGTGCCTCAGGTATCGGGAAGCCATGAGTCAGGGCCTTCAGGGTTCTTTCGCAGGCAACAAGGGGGCAAGGGTGCGAAAAGGGGGAGGATGGGGAGTAAGAATGGCTGGGGGAGGAGTCAAAGGAGGAGTAAGAGGAGGTGTAGGATAGGAAATAGCAGTAGAGTAAATATGGTTACTGGAAAGTGGATAAGGGGATGACAGGAGGTGTTATAGAGGGACTGTGTGATAAAGCGTGAAGGAAAAGAAGGTAGGATAGAAAAGAGGCAAAGAAAAAGTACAGGTAGGTGAGGAATACAGAGGCAAGGAAGAAATTTGTAACTTATACAGAAGCGTCTAAGGAAGATAAACAAAATTTGGGGAAAAAGAGAAGGAAACATAAAAGAAATGTTGGAGTGGAAACTGGTGAAGAGGAAAGAGAATGTTGGGAATAGACAGAACGGAGGTGAGGAGGAAGACACGAGACAGAGCAAATAGTGGTGTTGGTGGGTGCACTCTCAGAAATGGGGGGTATATTAAGGGTCGAATTGTTACATCGCACCATCACTACCCTTTTAAACCCTATGTCCAGGCTGGAGGGTAGATGCTGCCGATTATACTCTTCATCTACCCTCTATCTACCCTTTTTAGACGAAAGGGTTGGAAAAGGGTATATTTGCGTCGATCCGAAAGGGTATATTTGTAAGGGTAGAAAAAGGGTAGCAGTATTTCATCACTACAAATACCCTTTTTCTACCCTTTTTTTTCTAAGAGTGTGTAGGAAAGGAAACCTCAGGAAGAATGTGAGGAGAAGGAAGAATACAAAACAGGGAAAGTAATAGAACTAGAATTGCACTCAAGACAGATGCAGAGTCACGCCTGTTGCCCTAACCTCAAGTACGTATATACCAGTGCATTGATCCTACCGATTTTGAAGGTTAAAGCTAAGACCAGTTGGCGCTGTGCAGTACACCCCAAACTCCAAAATAACTTGTCTTAAAATTTGGTATCCATATCTTTAACAATAAAACCCTTAAACCAAAATTAATATTAACATTTTGCGACCTATCAAACTTGACCTTCAAACTTTAACCTGAAACATATTTTAAAACGTAGTAGGCCCAAGATACTGTTTGGTGGTCCTAGCTTCATGTGTTATAGAGTTGTAAGTTGTTGTAAGTAAGTTGTAAGTTGTAAGCAAGAGACAATCAAACAAATGGAGCTGACCGCCCTACCAAAAATGAGAAAATGAAAGAAAAAAATATTAATAAAACGGGAAGAAAGTTGCGAAAAAAAAAATAGGAAAAGTAACCTATAAAAATTGTAAAATGAATGAAATAATGAAATAAAAATCAGAATCAGCAGAAATAATAATGCATTGTTTAATCTGATATTCTAATTTCATGCGAGAGAAAAAAAAAAGTAATAATTCAAATCACAAAGCTCATTAAATCTACATAAAAATGCCTCGCTATGCTAAACAGGACTCGTTACCACCAACAGTGTTAAATCATGAAGCACAAATATCAATAAAACATGGATTATCATTTATCAACCCCGTTCAAAATATAAAGAAAAAGAAAATGAAGTCAGTACATCGTTAAGGGGAAAAAAAAGATGGGGGGGGGGGGGGGGGGGCGAGCGATCCCATTACAGGGTAAACTACAAGCAAAAAAACCGCTTCCCATGCAAATGCAATGACACGAGTCTCTCATCAACAAATAACAAAGAAAGCCAAAACGACGGCAAATAAAGATGATACACTGACGTCATTACAAAAATACATACATACAAACTATTATATACATACATACATACATACATACATACATACATACATACATACATACATACATACATACATATATATATACATACGTACTTAGTAAAACAAAAGTCGGTGTGTGGGATGAGTGGGTGTTTGAGTGGGATGGTGAGTGGAGTGGTGGGGTGTTTGAGTGGGGTGAATGGGTGTTTGAGTGGGTGAGTGGGTGTTTGAGTGGGTGAGTGAGTGGGTGAGTGAGAGAGTGAGTGGGGTGTTTAAGTGGGATGAGTGGGTGTTTGAGTGGGGTGGTGAGTGGAGTGGTGGGGTGGTGAGTGGTGAGTGGGGTGTTTGAGTGGGGTGAGTGGGTGTTTGAGTGGGTGAGTGAGAGTGAGTGAGTGAGTGGGTGAGTGAGTGGGGGGAGTGGGTGGGGGTAGTGGAGGGGGAATGGGGTGATTAATAAAGGGCCTCTACCACCTATCCAAAACCCGGTCATTAGCGCGATAAAAAAAGTAGGACACGAAGCTCATAAGTTACAGCAGTGAAAGGATCCAATAAAAATATATGACAAAAAAGCTTTCATAAATCAGTCGAATCTAAGAAGCAGGATTAAGATTGAAGGAGGAGGAAGAGAAGGAGATAAGACACGTTGCTACAAATGAAACACATGCAAATTATACCACGCTTATTTCGTTTCTGCCTTGCTTGTCTACTTGTCTTGCTAAACACTCAGGCACAATGCAATACAAATAAATCTTCTCCATTACGAAAACTCCGTAAACCAGACATCTTTGTGTTGAATTAAAACGAGAAGCACGAAGGGAATGGCGGGGGATTGCGTCTGGAAATGCAGGAAAGCGCGGCTGAGAAAGAGAGTTCCTTGTGATGGGATTAAGATAATGCAAACGTCCACTTTAGTAACATTGGATACTGGCACTCTAAAGAATTCTGAGCGAGGGGGGGGGGGGGGGGAGAGAGAGATAGATGAGGAGAGAGAGAGAGAGAGAGGAGGAGAGAGAGAGAGAGAGAGAGAGAGAGAGAGGAGAGAGAGGAGGAGAGAGAGAGAGAGAGAGAGAGAGAGAGAGAGAGAGAGAGAGAGAGAGAGAGAGAGAGAGGAGACAGAGAAAGAGAAAAAAGAAGAGAAAGTGAGAAGAAAAGAAAGTGGGAGAGAAAATAAGAGAGAAAAAGAGAGAAAATGATAGAGATAATGAGAGAGAGAGAGAGAGAGAGAGAGAGAGAGAGAGAGAGAGAGAGAGAGAGAGAGAGAGAGAGAGAGAGAGAGAGAGAGAGAGAGAGAGAGAGAGATGTGGAGAGTTGATTTCAAAGCCACAGTTTAACAGCAGAATAATCAACAATGTCATGCGTGAAGGCCGCGTCATGTTACCTTGAGGAAACAATATAGTAATTATTCATTGATTTGTGTTTCCTTGAGTAATTTTATGTTTGGAATACCGTTCAGTTATAATAATAATAATAATAATAATAATAACAATAATAATAATAATAATAATAATAATAATAATGCAGCTTCAACACTCACCTCTCTCTTTAAAGCACAAAAAATAAACATAAACAAAACTTAATAAACTTTATGCCGCAAAAAAAAAGTGTATCGTTGTGTTGTATAAAAAAATGTCAAAATTAATATCATAAATAGTTGCCAGTCACTCACCAAGCATGAATGAAACACAAAAACACAACACAAAACACAAAGGCTATTCAGAAACATCTGCTCATCTGAATTCATCCCCAGGTTAATTACACACGATCTAAACAGTCGACCTGATGAATGATGAAGCGTGAATGCAGGGTTTTAAAAGGACTCATTCACCCGCGTCCATTACCTGCTCCACACCGATTACATGAAAAAACTGGAGGCCTACAATAATAGACTATAAATTATATACTCTGGTTTTTTTTTACGAGGTGAAAAATCCTGACTCCTTGCTGCTTACTGACTGATATTTGATGCCAGGAGAAGAAAATAGTACGGTTCTTCTAAATTTCCGTTCTATTTTATCATAGTTAACCATATTATCAGGTAAACATAAATACATAGGAAACATTGAGGAGGCGGTAGCGGAGTGGTTAGCGTCTCCGACTGGCGTTCTCGGTGACCCGAGTTCGATCCCCGAAGAAACCCAAAACCTTTCTGCACCGTCGAGTGGCCTAAGTGTATCGGAAAACACAGGGGGGCGGCATGAGCCTCTTATCACAGGCGTCACTATAAGAATCCTGCCTGCGCCATCACGGGCGAGGGCCAACCATCACAGCCCTCAAGTGAACCTCCAGAGCCTACCATCCGAGCCCTGGGTCACCACTGCCTACAGGCGCTATATATATAAAAAAAAAAAAAAAAAAAAACTTTGAGAATGAGACTTTAACCCCTTGAAACCCAGAACGTAATTTCCATTGTAATTTCACTACCGTTAGACGATTTTTAGTGAATATAAGCCTGTTTTGTGTCCTTGTCGACTAACTAATCTAATATCGAGTTACTTTTCGTAATTTAAAGGCTCGACAACATACGATTTTTTATAGCAAAGGAAAGATCTGGGCGTGAAGAAGTTAATATATAATTGAATTTTCGCCTCGGTAAAAAAAAAGAAGACTCTAGCAATAGATGTATAGGTAATGGTTATTGGCCTGCTCTTCTCCATCCCTTGTCTATGGCTATTGACATTTTATCAGTAACAATACATTCACAATACCGTTAGTTTTTTTTCCCTTTTAGAATTATACCTTTAATCTATCAGTTTGCACTTTAAGGACACAATGTTACCTCATAACTCTAATATAGATCATGATTCCCTATACTTAAAAAGAATTGTATCACACTAGACGACCTTCATTCATTTCGTCCTTTTTGTGGCTATTGAAATGTCATCTATAGAAATGCATTCCCAATATCATCTGTTTTATTGCCTTTAGAACTATGCCTTTGATCTATTTGATGTATGCTTTCAGGGAACATTTTCAGAGGAGTTAATGATTGATTAGATTCCCTCCCTCCTCTTTCAGGGAGGGAAAGTTATATAATACAGACTGATTGATCGTGCAACACTCCCTGAAAAAAACAAAGTAATAAATTAACTTATATTCTATATATATATATATATTCACTCATTGGCTTACAAAAAAACCCAGTGATATTAAGCAGACTTAGATATTAACCCCTTGAGGCCCAGAACGTTATTTCCATTGTAATTTGGGTACCATTAGATGATTTTTAGTGAATATAAGCAAAATTTTATAGATATGACCTGTTTAGTATCCTTGTCCACTACATAATTTGGTATATTCAGTCATTTTTCGTAATTTTATGGCTAACAACAGACAATTTTATATAGCAAAGGAAAGATCTGGGCGTGAAGGGGTTAAGCTTATTCACTCACTCATAATTTCCTTTACAACACTCCCTGAGAAAAAAAAACAGTAATACTTAGACTATTCTTATTCAATAAATTCAGTAACTGGAAAAAAACAGTAATAAACTAGACTATTTCTTCACTTCATTCACTCACTGAGGAAAAAAAGTGATAAAACAGACAACCCTTATTCTCTTCATTCACTCCATTCTACATTATGTTTTCCTATACAACACTTCCATAAAAAAACAGTAATAAATAAGCCAAAACCATTCACTAACATAAACCCTTTGAGTGCGATATAACCAAGCACGATCTGATCCTCCGTGAAGCCTATGTTATGAGTACCAAGATGACGTTCAAAACACCTTTTACAGCGCCTACACAGGGAGGAGGAACCGACCTTAGGCAGTCTACCAAACCTAACCCCAGTCAATTTAGCCAAAAGTAGTCAAATAACTGGTACCTGGAACTGTCGCCGATAGGAATTCTCGCCGCCGTCGTCGAGTGTTCCAGTTCTTGATATTACAGGACCCAATATATACATTTAATCAAGTGTTACCCGTGTTTCTGCATTCAGGGATGAAATACTATCGTTAGCTTGATCCGTTAGGTTAAGTTAGGTGCCAATGTCCAGGTTAGGTTAACATTTCCACGTCGGCGAGAGTTCTAAGTTGGCGTTTCGGCGAGAATTCCCATCGGCGACAGTTCCATAAACCGAATAACTAAGATAAGATTTTCATCCTATCTAGACACTTTGCAAGTACCAACTACAAGGTTATTGACTATACAAAGCGCCGCCACGTCAGCACGAACTAGGCGGACTCGAACCGCTGACCGAATGCACAGGGACGCTGCACATTGCGAACTCACGTCTCTACCAACCTTGCCACCCTGACGCGCAACCAAATAACTAGGTAATAAGGTAGTATAATAGGCAAATAAGGTATTCAAATAAAACCCTACAGGCAAGACCTCCTCTACGTAAACTAACCCCAGTCAATCTAGCCTAAGGTACTCAAATAAATAGGTATTAGAGTAGCATAACAGGCAAATGAGGTAGTCAAACATAAGCCTACAGGCGCTATAGGCTCAAAGTAAAAAAACAGAAAATATTGATGATCCGTGTTATACCTCAATTAGTGGCTTGGGATTGAAAGGTATAGGCTTAGAAGTGTAGAGGTAAGCTACGGCAGGTTGTTGGGGTGTGAGGAGGCGGGGGGGAGGGGGGAGAGGGAGGGAAGGGGGAAAGGAGGGAGGGACGGGGTGGTAATGAGAGCTGCAAGGCTCAGTGGGATTAGGCTCAGCGCGGAGTCTGCCTGGGATTCGGTCACATGTCAGGTGGGGATTAACAACATTGGCTAGCTGGTCGAGCATCGGATTACGGTAAGGAAAATGTGTTCACGGCAAAGAAGATGTGTTCACGGTTAAGAAAATGTGTTCACGGTTAAGAAAATGTGTTCACGGCAAGGAAAATGTGTTCACGGTTAAAAAAATGTGTTCACGGTTAAGAAAATGTGTTCACGGTTAAGAAAATGTGTTCACGGCAAAGAAAATGTGTTCACGGTTAAGAAAATGTGTTCACGGTTAAGAAAATGTGTTCATGGTTAAGAAAATGTGTTCACGGTTAAGAAAATGTGTTCATGGTTAAGAAAATGTGTTCACGGTTAAGAAAATGTGTTCACGGTTAAGAAAATGTGTTCACGGTTAAGAAAATGTGTTCACGGTTAAGAAAATGTGTTCATGGTTAAGAAAATGTGTTCACGGCAAAGAAAATGTGTTCACGGTTAAGAAAATGTGTTCATGCTTAAGAAAATGTGTTCACGGTTAAGAAAATGTGTTCACGGTTAAGAAAATGTGTTCACGGTTAAGAAAATGTGTTCATGCTTAAGAAAATGTGTTCACGGTTAAGAAAATGTGTTCACGGCAAAGAAAATGTGTTCATGGTTAAGAAAATGTGTTCACGGTTAAGAAAATGTGTTCACGGCAAAGAAAATGTGTTCACGGTTAAGAAAATGTGTTCACGGTTAAGAAAATGTGTTCACGGTAAGGAAAATGTGTTCACGGGAAAGAAAATGTGTTCACGGTACGGAAAATGTGTTCACGGGAAAGAAAATGTGTTCACGGTAAGGAAAATGTGTTCGCGGTTAAGAAAATATGTTCACGGTTAAGAAAATGTGTTCACGGCAAAGAAAATGTGTTCACGGTTAAGAAAATATGTTCACGGTTAAGAAAATGTGTTCACGGCAAGGAAAATGTGTTCACGGTTAAAAAAATGTGTTCACGGCAAAGAAAACTTGTTCAAGTCAAACACAATGTTCATGAGCACAAACAAACACATATAGTACAAAAAACAAATTATCGAAACAAACAAAACACACAAACACAAAACACAAACACACATACACACAACAAACTTACACAGAACATACTTACACACACACCAACACACAACACAACACACAAAACACACAAGCACACACACACACACACACAAACACACACACACACACACACACAAACACACCACACACACACACACACACACACCACACACCACACACACACACACACACAACACACACACACACACACACACACACACAACACACACACACACACACACACACACACAACACACACACACACCACACCACACACACACACACACAACACACACAAACACACACACACACACACACACACAACACACACACACACACACACACACACACACACACACACACACACACACACACACACACACACACAACACACACACACACCACACACACCACACACACACACACACAACACACACACACACACACACACACACACACACACACACACACACACACAACACACACACACACACACACACACACATACATTCCCTTTACTCCAAGCCTCCAGCAACTTCCTTTCCTCGGTCAAGCCACAAACCACGACAACTCTCCCATAAAATTAATCCCCGTCCGGGCCAGGCAGGTCGAGGAACCATCTATTAATCGCGCACTTCGGCGGGAGACACCCCGGTCGCCTCTCAACCAGGACAGGGGGGCGAGCGGGCAGGGGCAGGGGGGGGTACAAGGGGGGCGACGGGGAGGGGCCAAGGACAAGTGGGGCGACTGGAAGGGGGAAGGGAGCAAGGGTTTTCCAGGGGGCGATGGAGGGAGAAGGCTTTTCCAGGACGTGTAAGGCCCTGGAAGGAGACGCCAGACGCACGCCACCTTCCAATTAGTCCCAGGTGTGCGCGGCCACCCATCCCAATCACCCCTGAGGCCTCCACTCCATCGCTGGAAAAATAAATGACCCGAGAAAATAGGGTTAGAAGGTGTAGTCAACATTTTATCTCCTTATATTATTCTTTATTTAGTATTAATTGATCTTTCTCTTTCTTCTTTTCTTCCCCTTTTTTTCTTCAACTTCTTCTTTATCTTCCTACTTTTTCTCTTTCTCCTTTTCATTTTCTCTTCGTTCCTCCTACGCCACTGCCTCCTCCAAATATCAATACAGGAAAACCCGGTTAAGTCGAGGGAAATGCTATGCCTTTACTAATGAGCATATAACGTTATTTGTACTGCACTTGAAGTATTCCTAATTTACGTCATTTTGCGTAGAGACCGTTCCCATTCCTATATCAGCGACGCATATTAATATTTCTTCTTATTATTGTAGTTGTTGTTACGTGGCCTCTTTTACCTTGCTGTATTTACTTTAAGACACAAGACATAGAGGCTGTAATATAAAATCCTACCCCAGCAATCAGTCACAGGTAAGAGCAGCCAGGTGAGTACACAGGGGGGGGGGGGAGGACGGAGGGGGAAGGGGGCTGGAGGGGAAGAGGGAGGGGGGAATTCCCTTTATTGGTTACTCTATGGGGTCTCGAGACTATTGAGTACTCTTGGGCAAGGAACGGAAAGACTACACATTTTTCTTACCCTTTCATTATAGATTTAACCAGGTCTTCCCTCACGCCCCCCCTTGGTCAACATCATCCTAGGTCTTCAGTAAACATCTCTTCCTGATCCTCTTTGCCTAATATAAGAACATAAGAAAATAAGGAAGCTACAAGAAGCCGCGAGACCTACACGTGGTAGTTCCTGTTACTTACTGTAATACTACCTACATCATACTACCTACATACTACCTAAATCCATCTTTCATCCCCATATGCATCATCCTTCTAACTTTCACACAACACAAAAGCAGCAACACTCTCCCAGATATTGCCATCATTATCATAGTTGTCGTAATATTTCCTTCTCTTACTCCCTCTCCTTATCTCCCTCCCCCCTTCCCTCCAGCCTCTCGGAGTGGCGTGGGAATGGTCGGGTTTTGGGTGTGGAGGTAATAAGCCGGCTGAAGTGCTGCTACTCGGCTCATTGGCTCAGCTCGGCGCATACAAATGTTCCAGGTGGCAGGGAAGGCGATCTCGGCCCGACTGCTTGTGTGCCTCGGTTCCCATGCATTGTTTTACACTTTAACGTGAATATAGGACGCCAACTATTACTATCATTATCAAAACACTGCATCTTCTTTCTTCCTTTCTGCACTCTTACTTTCTTATTCATTAGGACTGGCAGCTACTGGGCTTTTTGTTACTGTGTTTTGTCCTTGGTCAGTCCTTTAAGATGGAGAAAAAAATCTTAGTCAAGAGTCATAATCATCCTTATAATTCACACCCTTGGACTTAATCACCGCATAATTAGCAAGAAAGGCGGCAATTAGACAGCAACAAGTGTAGTCATTAAACACCCACTCGTACCAAGCACCACCGTCTTTCACTGGCTGTTGTGAGCCACTAATGGTAGGTAACACATCAAATGATCCATCAAGGCGATGCGAGGCAAAGGAAATCGCCAACATCCCGAGAATTCCCTTTTATAGGCCAGAACGAGAAAATATATAAAGAAGAGTGTTCCCAGCCCTGCGTCACGGCCAGAGGAGGATAGCAGGAAGGGCAGGAGGGGGGAATGAAGGGGGTAAGGGGAGACACGTGCCTGTATTTTCCACCTTCCTACGACTTAAATGTTTTCAAGAGAGGAGTGACAAGACACCTCCCGAACTAAATTGCCCCCCCCCCTTTCTTTATTATCTTACTGTCTTCTTTATAGGGACTGGCAACTATGCGAGATTTTTGTTATCTCTTCTTTTTTTGCCCTTGGCCAGTCCTTTGTGATGTAAAAAAAAAAATCCAGCAGCACCAGCCAGACACGTGATGTTCCCGTGACTCACCACACCACAAGACAGTCGCGTGAGGCTGTGACAGGTCTCCTCCAAACAGTGAGATCGTCATCAATAACAATAACAGACAATAACAGACAACAGACAACAGACATCAGTAACAATATCAATAACAGACATCAATCAACAATCATCATCATCAATCATCATACGACATCAATCATCATAAGTCATCAATCATCAATAACAACATCAATAACAGACAACATACATCAATAACAGACAGTAATGAAGGGAGTTACTAATGATCAAGATTGGGGAGGCGGTAGCGGAGCGGTTAGAGTCTCCGACTGGCGTTCTCGGTGACCCGAGTTCGATCCCCGAAGAAACCCAAAACCTTTCTGCACCGTCGAGTGGCCTAAGAACACCCACATGACCTGCCCATCAACTCTACCTTCGACTGCGAGTGCATCGGAGGACACAGGGGGGCGGCATGAGCCTCACAGGCGTCACTATAAGAAACCTGCCTGCGCCACCACGGGCGAGGACCAACCATCAGAACCCTCAAGTGAACCTCCAGAGCCTACCATCCGAGCCAAAAAAAAAAAGTCTGAGCAGCTACACAGAGGACGGGCACCGGGACCCAGAGGTGTGTGGTGGCTACTGTCCCTCTCTTTCCTTCGAGGTTTTCACGGTCCCCAGAACACCAGGATCGCCCTGTCCTCGAGGCGGTCCTTTGATGGGTCAGGTCACGGTGAGGGTCAGGTGCCTCCAGGACAAAGGGAGCCGGGTGCACGCTTGGTGAAGGCGGCACAACCTGACTCATACTCTTTTCTGACAAGTTTCCCTGTCAGCAGTCCCCCCCACCCCCCCACAGCCTCGCCTCCGAAAATTTCACGACGACAGACCCTCACCGCGCCAGGACACGCGTCGCCGCCCCGCCAGGTGGGCGCGACGTCCAGCAGCGAGAGCTTACGGCGACCCATGAAAAGTTGTCTTCCAGAAATGGTTCAGAGAAAGTTACTAAGGCTGCGTTTGTCGCCGCCTCGACATTCACCGACGTAATCTTTTCCTGGGACAGAAAAAGTCGAGGAGTGATGGCACGCCGCGGGGGGCAGCGCGGGGCGGGGCGGGGCGTTGATGGAGAGCGAGGCAAAATATTTTCCTGGGAACATCAACATTAATGTACCGGAAATGAGCGCTCGTTTTATATAATTGGCTTGTTTCCCCTCGTCAGCCAGCCTTACGCACACACTCCACGGACTACACTGCAAATATTATAATGGTTACAAATAATGATGATAAAAGAAAAACTGTAATAACAACAACAACAACAACAATGCATATAATAATAGCAACCACAACAATAATAATAATGTTGGTCGTTACCGAGAGTCTGAGCAGCGTCGCGGCGCCCATCACGGCCTTGAATCCATCTCCAGCACTCAAGAAACATTTTCTTCCATCTTTCTCTCCTCCACACCCTCTCCATCGCCCCCTCCCCCCATCCCCTCACTCACAGCACTCAGCGGCGGGCTAACATGTCAGGGAAGGGGAGGGCAAGAGAGGGGATGACAGGAGGGAGGGACAGGAACTAGAGGGACAAGGAATAGTAATGTATCCTTCAGTGTGGCCATCGTTCACTCCTCCACCCGGGTAAACAGAGAGCCGCCTGCGATGCCTTCACGGCCTTCGTCAGTGTGTCACTTTACCTCCTCCATGAGTGACGCAGGGAAAACATTGCCGTACAGAAGCTTGTCTGATATTGTGATGTATTTTATTTTGTTATTTGAATGTGTGTATTATATTTCCATTATATTTTGTATTTTCAGTGACAAAAAGACAAAGATGTATTTTATTTTGTATTTGTATTATATTTTGTATTTTCAGTGACAACGACAAAGATGTATTTTATATTGTATTTGTGTTTATGTATTTTGCTTTTTATTTTATTTTGTATTTTCAGTGACAAAGGAACAATGATTTTTTTTTATTATTTTTTTTTTTTTTCAATGACGAAGGGATAATGATGTATTTTTTATTTATTTGTATCAACGTATTATATTTTATTTCAATTTTATTTGGTATTTGCAGTGACAGAGGGACAACGCAACACATGTCTCCTGTATTGCCAGTCTTTCCATGTGAAGTATAACGAATGAACAAAAATGAAAACACGATGGTAAAAAAAAAAATTCAGAGTAAATGGGGCAGTGTGATAAAAAAAAGATGAGTTAAATAAATGGGAAAGAGAATGGAAATAAAGCAAAAAAAACAATGAACAAAATAACACACAAAAATCCATGTTAAATTATATTCAAAGTCAAAATAATGAGTCCACATTTTTCTGTCCACGTCGCAGTTCGTCATATAAAAAACACGAATCCCGCGGAGGAGAGCCAGGCAAGGAATCATCACACCAATCCTTCCGTCTGTCTGTCTGTGTGTGTGTGGCTCTGTACACGTCACCGAGGCAAGGACACTGAACACTTAAACTTACACTTAAACTTACACTTAACACTTAAACACTTAAACTTACACTTAAACGGGCGTCATTCACTATATAGCCATGTCCTTCCTGGTAAAAAAATAACAATCGTAACAAGCAACAAAAACAAGTAAAATAAAACGTACTGCCAAACAATCTAAGGAACGTATAAGCAACAAAGTAAGTATAAGCAACATAAACAAGGGAAAAAAACGTTCCATTTACAAGCACAACAATGAAATACGCTCCTCTGAGATAGAAGGAAACATCTAAAGTCTGAAAAGCGAGAAGAAAATAAACCAGAAAATAAAAAGACTCGCATCTTCCTGATTGTTGCTTCACGCGGCTAACAAGATTTCTTTTGTCACGTACCTCATTCCTTTCTTTTCATCCTTCTTCCTCAGTTTTCACGAGGCGAGGAGAGAGAAGTGGGCGTGAGAGCCGCATCGCACGCCCGCAGCCCCTACCTAACACGCCCGTAGCCCAAAACACGCCAACACGCCCGCAGCCCCTAAACATGTCTGTAGCCCAAACACGCCCGCCCAAAAACGCCCACACGCCCGCAGCCCAAAACCCGCCAACACGCCCGCAGGCCCTAAACATGCCTGTAGCCCAAAACACGCCAACACGCCCGCAGCCCCTAAACACGCCCGTAGCCCAAAACCCACCAACACACCCGCAGCCCCTAAACATGCCCGTAGCCCAAAACCCGCCAACACGCCCGCAGCCCCTAAACACGCCCGCGTAGCTCAAAACACGCCAACACGCCCGAGGCCCCAAACATGCCTGCAGCCCAAACACGCCCGCCCAAAAACGCCCACACGCCCGCCCAAACACGCCCGCACACCCGCCCAAATCTTCTTCGCCACCACTTCTTAATAAACTTTTCGTCCATCATCTTTTTTCAGACAGTTTTCTTTTATTCTCTACATCTGTATTTTCTTCACTTCTCATTTTTGTGTGTGTGATAATCCATTTACAAAAACTATGAAAATTATTACTACGATTACCATTAACATACATCCTCATCGTAACATATCTTTTAAATCGTCCAACATATCGAACTGACACATATTCTATAATTTTTGCCATATTTCTGATCATTTTCCTTGAACTTATATTCTTTTTAGTACAATTCCCCCATTTATCCTTATTTATTTTACCACCGACACTTTCTACACGTTCTATCTACACCTCGACACCGGCCAGACGGAGGAACACAAGGAATACTTATACACCTTCTAAGAGTAATACCATATATAAGTATTACAAAGGAGAATGCAAATTGAGGAATGAGATGTACCACAAAGAGAGAGAGAGAGAGAGAGAGAGAGAGAGAGAGAGAGAGAGAGAGAGAGAGAGAGAGAGAGAGAGAGAGAGAGAGAGGAGAGAGAGAGAGAGAGAGAGAATATATATATAAGTATATATAATATTATATATATAATATATATAAGAGAGAGAGAGAGAGAGAGAAGAGAGAGAGAGGAGAGAGAGGTTTTACTATATGACTATCCGAACCCAAGGCAAAGTTGAGGAGAAGAGAGGCACAACCGTCTTCTCTTTCTCTTCTTCCTCCTTCTCCTCCTCCTCCTTCTCCTCCTCCTCCTCCTCCTCCTCCTTCTGATCTTCCTTTCTCTCCTTCCCCTTTCTAAATATCTTCCTCTTTCACCTTTATCGTTTCTCCAACTCCTCCTTCGTTCCTCTGCTGCTCTTCTTCTTCTTCTTCTTCTTCTTCTTCTTCTTCTTCTCTTCTTCTTCTTCATCTTCTTCCTTCTCACCTGCGATCCTTATATTTATTAGGTTGTTCATCATGCTCTGTACAAGATTTATTGCCTTCGGGATGTCGAAAGAAAAGGAAGAAGAGGTGGAAGAGAAGAAGGGAAGGGAGAGGAAAGAAGAGGAGGAGGAGGAGGAGGAGGAGGAGGAGGAGGAGGAGGAGGAGGAGGAGGAGGAGGAGGAGGAGGAGGAGGAGGAGGAGGAGGAGGAGAGGAGGAGGAGGAGGAGGAGGAGGAGGAGGAGGGAGGAGGAGGAGGAGGAGGAGGAGAGGAGGAGAGAGGAAGGAGGAGGAGGAGGAGGAAGCGGAAGAGGAGGGGGACATATTGAAGTGATATGTTACCTTTGCTACTGGAAAAATGCAATAAAAAAAATAACCGGAACACTCTATTTTGATGCATTGCGCGTGCGATGGCGTGAGTGAGAACAACATTTTACCTTTATTAAAATTCTTATGACATAAACTGATCATTTTGAAAGGACTGAACTATTCACTTATTATATAGCCACGTGTTTCAATGTGTTTTTTCCCTTTACTTCTTTATAAAAATGTATTAATAATGTCATCTAAAAAAAGAGAAAAAAAAATAAGGAAATGGCGTAGGTTAATCTAATTCTTTTTATTACTTTTTTTTTTTTTTACTTGCAACCGTTTATTTAATGCTTCCTTTCCTCTCTTCCTCCTTCCTTCTCCCTCTCGCTTCTTCCCTCATTCTCCCTTTCTCTCTATCTCCCTCATTCTCCCTTTCTCTCTATCTCCCTCATTCTCCCTTTCTCTCTATCTCCCTCATTCTCCCTTTCTCTCTATCTCCCTCATTCTCCCTTTCTCTCTATCTCCCTCATTCTCCCTTTCTCTCTATCTCCCTCATTCTCCCTCTCTCTTCCTTCCTTCCTTCCTTCCTATTCGCTCCAGTCCCCAGTTAAAATCTTTTCCTCTTCCTGATTTCCTACCATCTTCCTTTTCCGCATCCTGGTTATCACATCTTCCTGTTTCTGCTTTGCCTTCCTTAAAATCTTCCTCGTCGTTCATGTTACTTTTCTTTCTTCCTTACTCTTCCTTCCTTCTCTCCCTTATCTTCCTTTTTCCGCATCCTGGTTATCACATCTTCCTGTTTCTGCTCTGCCTTCCTTAAAATCTTCCTCGTCGTTCATGTTTCTATTTTTTCTTCCTTACTCTTCCTTCCTTCCTTCTCTCCTTTGCCTTCTTTAAAATCTTCCTTGTCATTCTTTCTTCCTTCCTTTTTTTCTTTCTTCTTTACTCTCTTCCTTTTCTTTTTTCTCTTCCTTCCTCTCTTTTCCTTCCTTACTCTGCCTTCCTTCCTTCCCGTGCCCTCCCTCACCAAAACCTTGGGAAAGTATTAAGGGGAGATGTGAGGGGATATACCCACACCACCACCATCACCACTTTCCTTCTACTTTGATGGTCTCCCACTTCAACGATTTCCTCATTTCCTCCTAATCCTCCTTCTCCTCCTCTTCCTTCTCTTTTCCTTGCTCTCTCTCTCTTCTTGTTTGCTTCCCTCCTTTATTCGTCGTGTTTATGTCTTCCGGATTTGAGCAAACAGTCTTTTAGCGTCTCGTCTCGTTACGTTTTATATTTCGATGCAGAGGATAAATTCGTGTTTGTTGTTGTAAATGATGTTGTGTGTGTGTGTGTGTGTGTGTGTGTGTGTGTGTGTGTGTGTGTGTGTGGTGTGTGTGTGTGTGTGTGTGTGTGTGTGTGTGTGTGTGTGTGTGTGTGTGTGTGTGTGTGTGTGTGTTATTATAGGTCATGCAATATACGATATGTGCGTTCTGTGTTGCATGAAGGTTACCATTACATCAAGAGTTGGTGGTTATTAGTCCATTAATACGAAATACAACGCGAAAATTATACCCTGCATATATACAAGTAGATTAGTTTATCTGACTCTGGTATACATGGTTGTACATATGAATATGCATCAGTATTTATGTGTGTGTGTGTGTGTGTGTGTGAGTGTGAGTGTGTGTGTGTGTGTGTGTGTGTGTGTGTGTGTGTGTGTGTGTGTGTGTGTGTGTGTGTGTGTTGTTGGTTGTGTGTTTGGTTGTGTGTGTGTGAGTGTGTTTGTGTGTGGTGTGTGTGTGTGTGTTGTGGTGTGTGTGTGTGGTGGTTGTACTGGTTGTGTGTTGTTTTGTGTGTGTGTTAGGGTGTGTGTGTGTGTGTGTTGTTTGTGTGTGTGTGTGTGTGTGTGTGTGAGTGTGAGTGTGTGTGTGTGTGTGTGTGTGTGTGTGTGTGTGTGTGTGCATGTGTGTGTGTGTGTATGTGTAGTTCGGTATCCATCTCTGTATATATGGCGTGTTTCAATGCAATGTGTGCGTGTATGTTGCAAATTCTCGCTACATATTGGTGGCAGCGGTGGGATGCATGTCTGTACTCGCACGCCTTTGAATATAATGCATACTTCCCATATATGCCTGAAAATCGCTATGTCTATTGGTTCCCGGGAGGTGCTAGTGTATAAATGGTTTATCAATCACTAAACTAAACTCTAACGTTCCCTCCTAACACAATGAAAGACCAATTAGTATGTGAATGACTTATATAGTCCTGCGAATATGATTGTTACTTCCCATACATACCTGAAAATCGCTCTGTCCATTGGTTCCCGGGAGATGGTAGTGTATAAATGGCTTATCAATCACTAAACCGGACTAACAATCCCTCCTAACACAAGGAAAGAGCAATTAGAATGTGAATTACTTTATAGAGTTACGCAGGCAATGGCAACAGGACTTTTTGTTACTCCTTTTTTGCTCAGTCCTTCGTGTCGCAAAAATACAATAATAAAAAATAAAAAGGACAACCCCTCATCTCTGTCCCTAATCTCTCTTTAACTCTCCTTATAAACTACTCAAAGCTTAATTTCCACAAAGATCAGTTTCTTCCACACAATCACAAGCTTCATTACTTCTCTCCGTGAATCTCCGCTAGCCAGTGCACGAAAGGTCTTTTTCTTTTTCCTTTCCGATACATTAATCTTTCGAACGCCACATTCATAGCCGTAAATTACTTCAGCCACTCATTTCAGCAGCAATTCTTTCTACTTCCATTATCCCCGTCGCGTCGTCATCTCTCAAACCTTCGCCTCGAAAGACGTATCATTTCTCTTCCTCCATCCAACAGCCTCGCCCAATCCCGTTATGGAGGCAAAGGAGGAGGAACTCTCGCCCTTATGCAGGGAGGTTACTAAGGTCCACCGCCGCGGCCTGTGATTACTCCCCTTTAATTCAACTTCTATGGGGGAGGATTTACTTTACGATGGTCAGTGTCGGCAGTATTGTGCTGCCCACGACGGAGGGAGACCGCGCGACGCCCTAGGCTGACGCCACGCCACGCACGCACGCACGCACGCACGCACGCACGCACGCACGCAACGCACGCAACGCACAAGGGGAGGGACTGATGATAGGATTATGACAAAACAAGACAACAGATGGTGAGACAATAGCTTGAGAGGACGTTCACTCTACATTGTATATCCTAAGAGAGTGAATTCAGACGCTGCAGTAACTAATAAAGACAGAACTGTTTTGTAACATGAATCATTCTAGTATTTGGTGATCCTATATGAAAAGGACATGGTTTTAACTGAAGAAAAATGTATATTATCATTAGAAAGCTTCGATTACATGGTCTCAACACACACACACACACACACACACACACACACAACACACACACACACACACACACACACACACACACACACACACACACACACACACACACACACACACACACACACACACACACACACACACACACACACACACACACACACACACACACACACACACACACACACACACACACACACACACACACACACACACAGCCTCTCTCCTCTCATCCCCCTCCTCATCACACGCTTCGTTCCTCATCCCTCAATCTCCCTCATCACATAAATAAAAGTTTCCCAGTAACTTGCATCTGAGCCGCGAGTTTCCGCTCTTCAATTAAGTAGGTTTTTTTCTTCCATCCTCGAGCGCTCATTCCAAACTCCACCTTTCTCTCCCCTTCCATAAACTCTCCTTCACGCATCACATCAGCAAGATATTACCCACCTTTTCCCTAACATCACAGACATACAAAACTGTCCCCCCTTACCCCACTTTTCCTTCATATAGAAAACGAGGGAGGGGGAGAGACCTAATGGGTGCTTCTCGTTAAGGTTCATTTTTCCTTTCTGTGACTTCTCGCCGGAATGATGGGAGACTTAAGGAAAGTGGCGTTCTGGTGCTTCTTGGCCGCGAGGGAAAACTGGCACGACTGGAGGGACTGTGTAAGACTTGGAGGGTTAAAGAGGGAGGAGCGATGAGGGGGGGGGGGGGGGAGAGGTAAGCTATCAAAAGGAAAGGGGAGGAAGGTAGTAAGTGAGATGGACTGAATAAAAGAGAATTGCATAGTAAGTTTATCATGCCACTTTAAAGATTTTTTTTTTTTTTAGTCCTCCTTCCCCCCTTCCCCCCCATAACACATATGCAACGGGCAGACATTAGTAAGAAATAGGAACAGTACGTAACAGGAGTAAACACACACACACACACACACACACCAAAAAAAAAAAAAAAAAAAAAAAAAAAAAAAAAACACGGTACAATGTATATTTTGAAGAAAAAAAAATGCGGATGAAATTTTCGTTTTGTGAATAATACTTTTCGAGGATCACAAAAGTACATTATCATAGACGCGCCTCTCTCTCTCTCTCTCTCTCTCTCTCTCTCTCTCTCTCTCTCTCTCTCCTCCTCTCTCTCTCTCCTCTCTCTCTCTCTCTCTCTCTCTCTCTCTCTCTCTCCTCTCTCTCTCTCTCTCTCTCTCTCTCTCTCTCTCTCTCTCTCTCTCTCTCCTCTCTCTCTCTCTCTCTCTCTCTCTCTCTCTCTCTCTCTCTCTCTCTCTCTCTCTCTCTCTCTCTCTCTCTCTCTCTCTCTCTTTGATTCTATTTTCACCGCACTTACGGAGTTCACGGACAGAGTACGATGTCAGATAAGAGGTAAAGGAAAGGAAGGTAAGTGAGTTAGGGAAATGGACGGAAGGGAGGGACGAGAAAGAGAAGGAACAGGGAGTGATGGGGAGAGGGGAAAGCGAGGGGAAAGCGAGGTCAGAGGTTAGAGGTCAAGGGAGTCAAAGAAAACGAAAGGCAGGCAAGTCACAAGATGCATGAGAAGTGCCAAGACTTTTACTAACAGGAAACGAAATAAATAAAATATAAGTATATAAGAAAAAAAATCGAACAATGGAAGGGATCTTTTGGAAATAAAAACTGGAAGAACTGGAAGAAGAGGGAAGAAGAAGAAGAGGAGGAGGAGGAGGAAGGAGAGGAAGAAGAGGAGGAAAGAAAAGAAGAAGAAGAAGAAGAAAATAAGATAGCTGTGTTCCCATCTCACAAATCTGACAGAGGACGAGGAGGACGAGGAGAACGAGGAGGAGGAGGTCGATAGCCAAGAAGAAGGTCGACGTCAAGGACACGACGACGACGACGACGAGGAGGAATACATAGGAATACATAGGAATAACAGACACCAGGAAACCTATTGGTCCATAACTAGGGTATCTGTTGAACTACATACTACTAACTATCAACTACATGTAAGAGGACAGTTGGAAAATGATACCATGTCCCTAAAGAAGATAGGAACATGGAAGTTTCGCAGTGAAGAATGATAGGATATGAAATATGCTAACTACAACTACCACTAACACTAATCTATCCGGGGGACTATAATATGAATTTGCAGGGCAATATGCATTTACTTTACAGTGCGCGTCAAGTATGTTTTTAAATGAAGTTATTGTGCTGGCTTCGACAACATTTGATGGGGAGGAGGAGGAGGAGGAGGAGGAGGAAAAGGAGGAGGAGGAGGAGGAGGAAGAGGAGGAGGAGGAGGGTAAGCAATATGAAGGAATGAGGCGTCAGTGGAAAGAGGAGGTCAAAGAGCGGCGAAAGAATAGCACGAAAAGGAAAATAAAAAGGGACAGGAAGAGGAAAGAGAGCGGGAAGAGGCTACTTACGATGAAACCCTTTGATAGGAGGCTCCCCTACACACACACACACACACACACACACACACACACACACACACACACACACACACACACACACACACACACACACACACACATACACAGACACAGACACACATACATACACATACACATACACATACACATACACACAGACACAGACACAGACACACACACACACACACACACACACACACACACACACACACACACACACACACACACACACACACACACACACACACACACACACACACACACACACACACACACACACACACACACACACACACACACACACACACACACACACACACACACACACACACACACACACACACACACACCATTTTTATGAACAGATACAATCGAAAGTGTTAAAACCAGTAAGACGCCTTAATCGGCGAAGAACGAGCTAGCCCGTAGAAACCCGCCGCACGTCCGCACGTGCGGCGTCACCCGGAGTTTGACCTGTGTGACATTGCTAGGTGTGTGATCTCAAACCACACACCAAATTTCAACTTAGTCGGTACAGCCGTTTCTCAGCTATAGCATGATAACGTTGTCTGACACCCCTCACGCGGCACGCGCCACGCGCCATGCTGACCCCTCACGTGAGACAAAACATGTCAAGCACAAATAGGGATTGAATGGGGCTATCAGATGGCGAAGACCACTTGTCAATCGGAAGCGAGATTCCAAAGATATAAGCTCCTGAAAAGCGTGACGGTCGGTCGGGTCGGGTCGGTCGGTCGGGTCGGGTCGGTCGGTCGGGTCGGGTCGGCTGCTTATCTCGGAAAAATCCCGTATCCAGTGAGGACTCGCGAGCGCTTCGCGCTCGCTCGTAACAAAGCCAATATTCTTCTTCCAAAACTTTCCTCAACATATCTTACTCCTTCACCTTTTAAATCCCTCCTTACTTTCCTATCTCTCTTTTAAAACCCCCTTTATTTTCCTCCCTCTCTTTTAAAACCCCCCTTACTTTCCTTCTCTTTTAAAACCCCCTTTCCTTTCCTCCCTCTCTTTAAAAACCCCCTTACTGTCTCCCTGTCTTTTAAAACAACCCTTACTTTCCCTCTTCTCTCCCTCGCCCCCTTCTCCCCCTCCGCACTCGGGTAGGTAGGCAAGAATCAACCAAGCGTAAGAAGGACCCTCGTTGGAACTGGCAACTCCCTGCTTCATAACTAGGATAATGAGAGGATGTTTGGCGTCAGGGCACAGCAGCGAAAGGGGCAAGGGAGCGAGGGGCTTTTAATAACAGGCGAATAATAAAGCAGGAACATGAAGGTAGAAGAATGGGGAAGAGAAGGAGGAGAGGGAGTCTGTAGAGAAGAGAAAATGATGAAATTAAGTTCTAAGGATGAGAAGACGATGCAGGGAAAACATTAACACAGCCATATTATTTACATCTGAGAGAGAGAGAGAGAGAGAGAGAGAGAAGAGAGAGAGAGAGAGAGAGAGAGAGAGAGAGAGAGAGAGAGAGAGAGAGAGAGGATGAGAGAGAGAGAGAGAGAGAGGAGATGAGGAAGAAGAGGAGAGAGAGAGAGAGAGAGAGAGAGATCACGTTCAGGCAATCATCTCAGAGATACGAACAAGTCCCGCGCCAACTCGAGACCTTCGCCAGGTAAGAACTAATTAGCGACGGAACTCAGGTGAAGACGGGATCACATTTGTCATTCCACTTCACAACACCCTCCACTTCACAACACCCTCCACTTCACAACACCCTCCACTTCACAACTCCCTCCACTTCACAACACCCCCACTTCACAACACTTCCACTACACAACACCTCCACTTCACAACACCCTCCACTTCACAACACCTTCGTCACTTCACTCAACACCTCCACTTCACAACACCCTCACAACCCCTCACAACACCTTCCACTCACAACACCCGTCCACTTCACAACACTTCATTCACAAACACCCCACTCACAACACCCTCCACTTCACAACACCTCATTCACAACACCCACTTCACAACACTCCACGTTCACAACACCTCCACTCACAAACACCCCCTTCCACACCCTTCCATTTACAACACCTCCACTGTCACAACACCTTTCCCCTCACAAACCCTCCCCTCACAACACCTTTCCCCTTAAAAACACCTTCCAAATTCACACACCTCCACTTCACAACACCTCCACTTCACAACACCTTCCTTCACAACACCTTCCACTTCAAACACCTCCACTTCACAACACCCTCCACTTCACAAACTAACCCTTTCCCCTTCACAACACCCCCACTTCACAACACCTTTTCCCCCACAACACCTTCCACTTCACAACCCCTCCACTTCACAAAAACCTTCCACTTCCACAACACCTTCCCCTTCACAACACCTTCCACTTCACAACACCTCCACTTCACAACACCTTCCACTTCACAACACCTTCCACTTCACAACACCTTCCACTTCACAACACCTTCCACTTCACAACACCCTCCACTTCACAACACCTTCCACTTCACAACACCTTCCACTTCACAACACCCTCCACTTCACAACACCTTCCACTTCACAACACCCTCCACTTCACAACACCTCCACTTCACAACACCCTCCACTTCACAACACCTTCCACTTCACAACACCTTCCACTTCATAACACCCTCCACTTCACAACACCTTCCACTTCACAACACCCTCCACTTCACAACACCTTCCACTTCACAACACCTTCCACTTCACAACACCTTCCACTTCACAACACCTTCCACTTCACAACTCTCACCACTTCACAACACCTTCCACTTCACAAAACCTTCCACTTCACAACACCTTCCACTTCACAACTCCCACCACTTCACAACACCTTCCACTTCACAACTCCCACCACTTCACAACACCCTCCACTTCACAACACCCTCCACTTCACAACACCCTCCACTTCCCAACTCCCACCACTTCACAACACCTTCCACTTCCCAACTCCCACCACTTCACAACACCTTCCACTTCACAACACCTTCCACTTCACAACTCCTTCCTCGCCTCAATGCTTCTACCTCGACTCACAAGACATAAAAAACAACTAATCAGGATATCAAATTCACCCTTATACGCATTACACATCTTTAATAACCTTCAGCAGTTTCAATCAAGACATAAAAATACTTTGATGTGATGATGTCAAATAGACGTCACAACTTTCTGACTTACTCCTAACACTTATATGTTTATCAAAATGTTTACATGTCTTCTTACTGGTGTTTCGTATCCTTGTTAATGCTTTGTTTGTGGATGTTTGTTTGCGTACGTCATTCCGCCTCCTTCCCTGTTTTTACTGTTATATTTTCTATCATCTGTCTACATTTCTGTATGTCTTCTTTCTGGCGTTTCGTATCCTTGTCCTATTGTAGAGGAAGGTTGTGATATTAGGTTAGTCTGACCTTCTGAGTACCACGTTCTCCTCTATGTTAATAGTAACTCTATATATAATACTCCTCTATATTAACCTAACATAAACAGCTTTCACATGATACATATAATAAAGACCAACTAGTACTGTGTAAGGTTATATAGATAGTTAACAGTGTAGTAGTGTAGTTGTTTAGAGTAGGTAGTAAGTAGGTAGTAGTAGGTAGTAAGTAGGTGATAGTAAGTAGTAGAAGTAGGTAGGAAGTAGGTAGTAAGTAGGTAGTAAGTAGGTAGTAAGTAAGTAGGTAGTAAGTAGGTAGTAAGTAGGTAGTAAGTAGGTAGTAAGTGAATTAAAACACAGAATACGTGGCTGTAACACTCATTCCACGGTCGTTATGAGGCAAATACCTTCTATTAATGCAGGAAATTCAGGTGGATGGAAGCACTTAGAATTCCTCCGTCAGAACATCTCTGGAGGAAGAGGAGGAGGAGGAGGAGGAGGAGGAGGAGGAGGAGGAGGAGGAGGAGGAGGAAGAGGAAGAGGAAGAGGAAGAGGAAGAGGAAGAGGAAGAGGAAGAGGAAGAGGAAGAGGAAGAAGAAGAGGAAGAAGAAGAGGAAGAGGAGGAGGAGGAGGAGGAGGAGGAGGAGGAGGAGGAGGAGGAGGAGGAGGAGGAGGAGGAGGAGGAGGAGGAGGAGGAGGAGGAGGAGGAGGAGGAGGAGGAGAAGGAGAGGAAGAGGAGGAGGAAGAGGAGGAGGATCAAGACGAAGAGAAGTAATCATTGGTGTCTGTCTGGTAAATAAATCATGCAATATATATGACCTGGGATGCCAGTTAGCGGTTCTGAATCACGTTTTGAAGCACTGCCGCCGTTATTAACAGGCAGAAATGGGCGAACGATGGAGGAGAAATTGCTGCGCGCGTTTGCTTTGGGCGATATCCAAAGGGTGGGCGGGGGGAGGATGGGTGGAGGAAGGGAATGGGGGGAGGGAGGAGGTTGGGGGTAGTGGTAGAGTGAGGAATGAGTGATGGCATGTTACCTTCGTGAATAATTAACATTCCAGGAAGCGTAGTTCACTCTTCCTTGATTACACAGGTTGGGGAGGGGGAGGGGTAAGGGGGGGGGGGGGGGGGGGTCTTAGGGTAGGTATAGGGAGTGCATTCTTAAACCTTAAACAAAGCCAAACTATGAACACTAAACCACGTCGTCCGTAATGAGCCAAACGCCTCACATCGCTAAGAGACAATGTTAATCAATATCCTTCATATTTTTCATTCCGAAGATTAAGCAGCTTCCCTTCTCGTCCCCCCCCACACACACGCAC
>JACEEZ010025314.1:47500-77500 GCA_016584305.1 Chionoecetes opilio | reverse complement strand
CTCTCTCTCTCTCTCTCTCTCTCTCTCTCTCTCTCTCTCTCTCTCTCTCTCTCTCTCTGTATAAGAAAGTCCATCAAAGAACGTAACAGACTCCAGAAATTGTATGCTAAGTGGCCAATTACTTACGGAACTACATTTAAAAGGTACAGGAACACTTTAACTTCTATAATAAGAGCAGCAAAAGAGAATCACTATAAATCAAAATTAAAGGAAAATGCAGGCAACAGTAAAAAGACTTGGGAAATTCTAAATAACATCATGGGAAAAAATAGTTATCAGCTTCCTACCTCAATGTCATTCCCAGATAATACTTTATCAACAAATCAGGAAATAGCTGAATCATTTAATAACTATTTCTGTAACATTGCTAACAACTTGGCCCAAAGCATTGAACCGTCACCAGTTTCATTTAATAATTACTTACCTGATCCTACACCTTTTTCTTTTTTTATTCGGCCAACAACATTACAGGAAATTGAAGCTATAATAAAAAACCTGAAACTAACTTCCCCAGGGTATGACACCATAGATATAAAGATAATAAAAAAATGCAGCAGTATAGTGTCACCATATTTACAACACATAATCAACAGATCATTTGAAGAAGGACTGTTCCCAAAACAGCTCCAGATAGCACGAGTTATTCCCATATTTAAAAAAGGTGATAAATCTCTCCACCAGAACTACAGACCTATATCAGTTTTGCCAAGCTTAAGTAAAATTTTTGAAAAAATTATGGCTTTGAGATTCATGGACTATTTATGCAAAAACTTATTATTATCTGAACATCAGTATGGATTTAGACCCAATTATAGCACTGAGTTAGCAGTACATCAGCTCATCCAACACATTTATGAAGCTATTGACAGTAAGCAATACCAGATAACAATTTTTTTTGACTTGACAAAAGCTTTTGATACAATTTCTCATTCCATACTATTAGATAAACTTAAAGTGTACGGAGTTCGAGGTACGGCTAACAACTGGTTTAAGAGTTATTTAAGTAATAGACAACAATATACTGTATACAATAACGCATCATCTTCTTATAATAATGTCAACTTTGGAGTACCACAAGGCTCAATTCTCGGCCCGATATTATTTTTAATATATATAAATGACATTACACGTAGCACCAATTTATTAAATTTCTTACTTTTCGCAGATGACACAAATATATTCATAACCGGGAGAGATGTTAATGAATTGAAAACTACACTAAACCGAGAATTAAATCACGTAGCAAATTGGATCAAATGCAATAAACTAACACTCAATATAGGTAAAACAAATGACATGATTTCACATCCCTTAATGACACAAACACCCCATGTAAATATAAAAATTGATAATCTAATTATAAATCAAGTTAATGAAATAAGATTTTTAGGTGTCATAATTGATAACTCTTTAAAATGGAAATCTCATATAGAATGCTTAAAAACAAAATTGTCTAAAATAACAGGTATAATGTACAGGATTAGAGACCATGTGAATAATGACAGTCTTAAACAAATATATATATATCACTAGCATATCCATATCTATTATATTGTTGTTCTTTATGGGGGGGAGCTTATAAAACATACATTGATCATCTTTTTGTTGAACAGAAGAAGTTGATACGCATAATGTCTCGCAGCCAACGCTATGATCACACTCACCCTCTCTTTATAAGCTACAAATTGTTAAAATTACAAGATGTTATACACCTACAGACATGCTTATTTGTATACGGGGCCTTGCATTCATTTCCAATAAATTGTAATTTTAATGTAATAGATCGTAGTGACACTAGAAGAATAAATAATTTAAGAACCCCACTGTGTAGAACAAGTCACGCCCAACAGAGTATCCTATTCCGAGGACCCAAACACTGGAACCAACTTCCTCAAGAGACAAGGAACAGTATTTCACGAGCTGGACTCAAAAACAGACTCAAAAACATGTTATTAGCTAATTACAATTAGATTTACCGGTAATATTTCTATTTTTTTATTCTAGGTAAGACACTTATATTATAAAACTCATTTTTGTGATGCAAGTTGCAAGACTGCATATAGTAATGTTATGGTAGGTGCATTTATCATTATTATTATTATTATTATAAATATTATTATCATTATTGCAAATATTATTATATTATAATTATTGTTATTATTTTTACTATCAATATTACGTTATTATTATTAATATTATTATCATTATCATTATTATTATTAATATTATTATCATTATTAATATTAATATTATCATTACCATTATTATTATATATATTATTCTTTATTATTATTATTATCATTTTATTTTTATTTTTATTATTATTATTATTATTATTATTATTATTATTTAATATGGTTATTATCATTATTACTATTATTATTATTGCTTATTGGTATTATTATTACTATTATTATTATTATTATTTCTATATCATTATCAGTTACCATTATTACTAATATTATTGCTTATATTATTCATTATTTTTCATATTATTTTCCACGAGATTCATTGTTTGTTAAAAAAGTAATCCATGGTGGTGGATGGGCCACAACATGCGTCAGCTTACATTAATTATAATTGTAGGTCCGTAATAGAGCCTTGGCTCAATGGACCTTGGCTGCATTATTATTATTATTGTTATTTATGTTATGTACAAAGTGGCCAATAAATGTATCAATCAATGTATCTCTCTCTCTCTCTCTCTCTCTCTCTCTCTCTCTCTCTCTCTCTCTCTCTCTCTCTCTCTCTCTCTCTCTCTCTCTCTCTCTCTCTCTCTCTCTCTCTCTCTCTCTCTCTCTCTCTCTCTCTCTCTCTCTCTCTCTCTCTCTCTCTCTCTCTCTCTCTCTCTCTCTCTCTCTCTCTCCAATAAAACATTCGAGGTACAAACCCGTATATCAAACCTTCTACCGAAACCAGGAAGGAAGGAAGGAAGGAAGGAAGGAAGTGTCTGGAGGAGAGAAGGGAAGGAAGGAAAGGAAGGAAGGAAGGAAGGAAGGAAGGAGGGAAGGAAGGAAGGAAGGAAGGAAGGAAGGAAGGAAGGAAGGAAGTGTCTGGAGGAGAGAAGGGAAGGAAGGAAGAAAGGAAGGAAGGAAGGAAGTGTCTGGAGGAGAGAAGGGAAGGAAGGAAGGAAGGAAGAAAGGAAGGAAGGAAGGAAGTGGAGGGAAGGAAGGAAGGAAGGAGGGAAGGAAGGAAGAAAGGAAGGAAGAAAGGAAGGAAGAAAGGAAGGAAGGAAGGAAGGAAGGAAGAATGGAAGGAAGGAAGTGTCTGGAGGAGAGAAGGGAAGGAAGGAAGGAAGGAAGGAAGGAAGGAAGGAAGGAAGGAAGGAAGAAAGGAAGGAGGGAAGGAAGGAAGGAAGAAAGGAAGAAAGGAAGGAAGGAAGTGTCTGGAGGAGAGAAGGGAAGGAAGGAAGAAAGGAAGGAAGGAAGGAAGTGTCTGGAGGAGAGAAGGGAAGGAAGGAAGAAAGGAAGAAAGGAAGGAAGGAGGGAAGTGTCTAGAGGAGGAAGGAAGGAAGAAAGGAAGAAAGGAGGGAAGTGTCTAGAGGAGGAAGGAAGGAAGGAAGGAAGGAGGGAAGGAAGGAAGGAAGGAAGGAGGGAAGGAAGGAAGGAAGGAAGGAGGGAAGGAAGGAAGGAGGGAAGGAGGGAAGGAAGGAAGGAAGGAAGGAGGGAAGGAAGAAGGGAAGTGTCCAGTAGGAGGCGAGTCATTCTGAATATTACATGACGAAGGACACTCCACCACCCTCGCCCTCTTGCATCACCTCACGCAGGACAAACAAGACAAACCACTATCTTGTTGCATCGTATCCACGCCTCATTTCTTTCCTCTTATTTCTATCCTCCCTTTTGTCACAAGCCTTAAAACTCTACTTCTTTTCTCCTTTTCTTTTTTATCCTCCCTTAAAACTATCATTTCCTTAAAACTCACACTTCTTTTCTACTTTCCGGTTTTATTCTCCCTTATTATCCTCCCTTAAAACTATAATTTCCTTAAAACTCATACGTCTTTTCTACTTTTCTATTTTATTCTCCCTTATTATCCTCCCTTAAAACTATTATTTCCTTAAAACGCATACTTCTTTTCTACTTTTCTTTTTTATCCTCCCTTAAAACTATCATTTCCTTAAAACGCATACTTCTTTTCTCCTTTCCGTTTTTATTCTCCCTTATTATCCTCCCTTAAAACTATAATTTCTTTGATCTTTGTCTTTTTTTTTTAATCCTCCCATTTTTTCACACGCCTAAAAACATTAATTTCTTCTCCTTGTTTTCTTTTTTATAGTCTCACTTCTTTCATCAACCTTAAAACTCACTTTTTTCTCTATTTTCTTTTACTATCCTCCTTAAAAACTTTCCTTTCTTGTTTCATTGTCTTATTTTAATCCTACTTTTTTTTCACTAGCCTTAAAATTACAAGCTAAACTACTAACCTAACCTAAACTGTAACTAAAAACCTAAACCCTAGTACTAAAAACCTCTCCTTGCAGTACTGGTGCCTTGGTATTCCACTGGTTTTCCCCTTCGCTCGCTACACGTTTAATGAGGTAAAGTAGAACGTAAGGTTTCATTAGACGCGTTCAGTCCCTCTCGATCAAGGTTGATTGTGATATACTGAGGTGAATGGATGGAGGGATAGAGGGATGAAGAGAGGGAGGGAGGGAGGGGAGGGTATAGGTAGGGAAAGATTGAAGGAAAAAGGGAAGGAAGGCGGAAGGAAGAGGAGGGAGGCTGGTTGAGTGAGTTGGGAAGGAAGTAAAGATTGAAGAGGGAAGGAAGGAAGCAGGGAGGGAGAGGAGAAAGGGATGGAAGGAAAAACAGGAAGGAGTGAGAAACTGAGGTAGCAGAGAGATGGAGGGAAATACTAAAGAAGAAGGGAAGAGGGAAAGACAAAACGATTGAAGGGTGTGAGGAGAGGAGAAAGAGAGGAGGAAGAGAGAAAGGGAAGAGATGGAGAGGGAACCCTGGGCTGAAGAGAAGAGAAGAGAATTGAGGAGAAGAGGAGCGCATGAGAGGGAAAGGAAGATGAATAGAAAACGCAGAAGGAAATATGATAAAGAGGGGAGTGAGGCATAGTAGGCAAGAATAGGCAGAGAATAGTTGATGGGAAAAAGATGACGCAGAAAATGAAATGAGAGAGAGAGAGAGAGAGAGAGAGAGAGAGAGAGAGAGAGAGAGAGAGAGAGAGAGAGAGAGAGAGAGAGAGAGAGAGAGAGAGAGAGAGAGAGAGAGAGAGAGAGAGAGAGAGAGAGAGAGACAGAGACAGAGACAGAAAGAGAGAGAGACAGAGACAGAGACAGAAAGAGAGAGAGAGACAGAGACAGAGACAGAGACAGAGACAGAGACAGAAAAAGAAAAAGAAAAAGAGAGAGACAGAAAAAGAGAAAAAAAGAGAGAGAGATTAAATCGAGCCAAATAACAAATAAACCAGATAAAACATAAAGCAAAATAAGTAACCACCACAAAGATCGATGGAAAAATACAAAAAAGTCAACAGAAAAAAACCACAAAAGGAAAGACTGAAAATAGAAAACAGTCACAGGATCAAGTCAACGAAATCAAGAAGGGCAAAGAGAGACAGGAGAAAGAGAAAGAAACAAAGAGGCGAAGGAGAGGGAGAAGGATAGGGTAAAAAACGTGATAGAATGTCTGTTAAGGAAAATAAGAGAACAAGGAAGTAAGAAAGAAATCGAAACTCAGGCAGAAAGGAAGACAGACACAGGAAGAATGCAAATACTGGGAAAGAAATGAAAGAAAAGTGAAGAAAGGAGAAAAAAAAGGAAGAAAAGACAGGAAGGAATAAGAGAATCGGGAATAGAGAAACTTCAGGAGACAAAGAGATAAAAGGATCAGATAGGAAGGAAGGAAAGGACAAGGCAGGGATGGAAGACAGAATGAAGCAGAAAAGGGGAAGGAGACGACAGAGAGAAGGTAAAGAGAGAATAAGGAAAATGGAATGCAAAAATAAAGCAGTTGAAAAAATATAGGAAAAAAAATTGGAATGATAAGAAAATTAGAAAGGAAGGAAAGGAAGAAGGTTAAGAGAAGGAAGGAAAGGAACAAGATGGGTACGAGGAGGAAGGGAAGGAAGGAAGTTAAGAGAAGGAAGGAGAGGAACAAGATGGGTAAGAGTAGGAAGGGAAGGAAGGAAGGAGAGAAGGAGGTTAAGAGAAGGAAGGAAAGGAACAAGATGGGTAAGAGGAGGGAGGGAAGGAAGGAAGGAGACAAGGAAAATATAAAACATTGACGAAAAAACAAAACATATTAAACATTTTCTGAACGATTATTTTTGCTCTTACTTTTTTGTGAATGTGTTCTGGTTAACTTTTATTTTAGTTTAAAGTGATGTAAAGATGCTATGACGAACACAGTTTTTCATAGTATTTCGTATTGATAAAAACATGTTGCAGGTAAATCGCCTCCTCTGCCTTTAAAAAAAATGTACCTAAACAAAAAAACGCTCTCACAACCAACAAACTAAAGAAAAAAACAATCATGAAACAAAATATAACAGTTTAAAAGTTTCATAAACCGTCTCTTGACGACCGACGATTAACAGTTTACAAATAAAAATGAAATAGTTGTGGAGATGTGTGTGTGAGAGAGAGAGAGAGAGAGAGAGAGAGAGAGAGAGAGAGAGAGAGAGAGAGAGAGAGAGAGAGAGAGAGAGAGAGAGAGAGAGAGAGAGAGAGAGAGAGAGAGAGAGAGAGAGAGAGAGAGAGAGAGAGAGAGAGAGGAGAGAGGAGAGAGAGAGAGAGAGGAGAAAAATAATGAAACAAAAAAAAAGCTACCACAAAATTCCATCTTTCCCTTAATAGCGTTTTTTTTATTATAAAATTTACATCAATATAAAAAAATTCCTTTATCCTAATCACTATCATTAAATATTTCCTGCGATTCAAAGTTATCAGGAAAGACGAAACGGAGAGAAAAATAAAGAAAAGAAGAGAAAATATTTACTTAATGCGTGAATTGATAAAGGAAAGAAGGAAGGAAGGAAGGAAGGAAGGAAGGAAGGAAGGAAGCAGGAGAGGAAGAAGAATGATATGACAGAAAGAACCATAGTAGTTCTCCTCTTTTTCCTTCTTTTTATTCTCCTCCTCCTCCTGCTCCTCCTGCTCCTCCTACTCCTCCTGCTCCTCCTCCTGCTCCTCCTGCTCCTCCTACTCCTCCTGTTCCTCCTCCTGCTCCTCCTCCTCCTCCTACTCCTCCTACTCCTCCTCCTCCTGTTATCTTACATGTATTTTGATAGTTATTAGCATATATATATATATAGTTCAGCAGATACCCCCGCTATAGAGCAATAGGTCTTCTGGTATCTGTTCTTCTTATGTATTCCTCTGTATTCCTCCTTCTTTCTTCTTCCTCCTTCAGGTAACGGTAACCTGGCGTGGTTTGTTCCCGTTACTTTATCTCTTGTAACATAACTCCTTGGTTTTATTAAGGGCCTCACGCGCCGGCGGTGGTGGTGGTGGTAGTGGTGAGTGGTGGTGGTGGTGGTGGTGGTAGTGCTGAGTGGTGGTGGTGGTGGTGGCGGTGGTGGTGGTGAGTGGTGGTGAGAGGAAAGGGAAAACAAGGAAGCTGTAATACAAGGTGTGTGTTGTGTGTGTTGTGTGGGTGTGTGGTGTGTGCGTGTGCGTGGCGTCGACGTGTGGTGTCGTGTGGTGTGTGTGTGTTTTTTGTGTGGTGTGTGGTGTGTTATTTTAAATTCAGCAAAAAAATTTGAGTGGTTAAAGGGTGGGGGGTTGGTATAAGGTGGGGTAGTAGTGGTGGGGTGGTGGTGGTGGTCGTGTTGGAGTAATGGGGTGGTGGTGGTGGGGTGGTAGTAGTGGGGGGTGGTATAGTATGGTGGTGGTGGTGGTGGGGTGGTGGGGGTAGTAGGGTGGTGAGGGGGTGTTTTGGGTAGAATGGTGGGGGTGGGGGTGGGGGTAGGGGTGGAGGGTGGTGACTGTTTCCCTTAAATTTTAATTTTTTCAAAGATTCTATTATCGAGTCCGCGAATTGAATCTTGAAGGTGTGATTCACTCTTTTTCTTAAGTGCTCCCCGGTGTTTCGATTTTTTTGCACACAACACCCACACCACCACACACACACACACACACCACCCCACACACACACCCACACACCCCACACACACACACACACACCACAAAGAAAAAATAAGAGCATGTGACTTGATTCGTTTTGGAGTAAAAGGCATGACAGCGGGAAAACTTTCTCTCGTCCTCTCTCTCTCTCTCTCTCTTTTCCCCTCTCTCTCTCTCTCTTCTCTTCTTTCTCCTCTCTCTCCCCGCAGCTGCACTCCATTACCCCAGCTGGGGGCCCCCCGTCAAGCACTTTTATAATGGTTACCCCAACAGGTGCTTCGTGACGGCTCCCTCCTTCTTTCCACCGCACTCCTGCCTCGCACTCTCTTTTTCCCCTTTACATCCCTCCTCTTCTTCTTTTTCCTCTTTCTTCTTTATACCCTTCATTTTTTTCTTATATTTTTATCTTCTTTACACCCTTCTTTATCTTCCTTTTTTCTTCTTTTCACTTTTTTTTTTTTATATACTTTGCTTCTTTCTTATTTTTCTTCTTTAACCCTACTTTTCTTTTTTTTCTTTTTAACCCCCTTTCCTTTCTTTTTTTTTTTTTTACACCCTTCTTTCTTCTTTTTCTTTTACACCCTTCATTTTCTTCTTTTTTTTTACCCCCTGCTTTTTTCTTCTTTTTCTTCTTTACACCCTTCATTTCTTCTTTTTCTTCTTTACACCCTTCATTTTCTTCTTTTTCTTCTTTACAACCTTCCTTTTCTTCTTTTTTTCTTCTTTACACCCTTCATTTTCTTCTTCTTTCTTCTTTACACCCTTCATTTTCTTCTTTCTTTTTTACACCCTGCATTTTCTTCTTTTTTCTTCTTTACACCCTTCATTTTCTTTTTTTTTTTTTCTTTACACCTTCAATTTCTTTATTTCTTCTTAAAACCTTTCTTTTTTCTTTTTTTTCTTTACACCCTTCTTTTTTCTTCTTTCTGTCTTTACACCTTCCTTTCTTCTTTTTTCTTCTTTACACCATTCATTTCTTCTTTTTTTTCTTCTTTACACCCTTCATTTTTTTTTTTTTCTTTACACCTTTCGTTTCTTTTTTTTTCTTTTACACCCTTCATTTCTTTTTTTTTTTCTTTAACCTTCGTTTTCTTTTTTTTCTATTTACACCTTTTTTCTTTTTTTCTTTTACACCCTTCTTTTCTTTTCTTTTTTTCCCTTTAACGTTCATTTTTCTTCTTCTTCTTTTCTTCTTTAACCCTTCATTTTCTTCCTATTTTCTTCTTTAAACCTTCCTTTCTTCTTTTTTCTTCTTACACTCATTTCTCTTCTTTCTTCCTTTACCCCCATTTTCTTCTTCCCTTTTACACCCGCCTTTCTTCTTTTTTCTTCTTAAACCTTTCATTTTCTCTTTTTTTCTTCTTTACACCTTCATTTTCTTCTATTTTTTTCTTTCAACCTTCCTTTCTTCTTTTTTCTTCTTACACCTTCATTTCTTCTTCTTTCTTCTTACACCCTTCCTTTTTTCTTTTTTCTTCTTTACACCCTTCATTTTCTTTTTTTCTTTTTTCTTTACACCCTTCATTTTCTTTTTTTTCTTCTTTACACCTTCGTTTTTTCTTTTTTCTTCTTTACACCCTTCATTTTTTTTTTTTTTTTTTCTTTACACCCTTCATTTTCTTCTTTTTTTCTTCTTTACCCCTTCATTTTCTTTTTTTTTTCTTCTTTACACCCTTCTTTTTCTTCTTTTTTTCTTCTTTACACCTTCATTTCTTTTTTTTTTCTTCTTTACACCCTTCTTTCTTATTTTTCTTCTTTACACCCTTCATTTTCCTTTTTTTTTCTTCTTTACACCCTTCCTTTTCTTCTTTTTTTCTTCTTTACACCCTTCATTTTCTTCTTCTTTTCTTCTTTACACCCTTTCTTTTCTTCTTCTTTTCTTCTTTACACCGTTCATTTTCTTCTTCTTCTTTTCTTCTTTACACCCTTCATTTTCTTCTTCTTTTCTTCTTTACACCCTTCATTTCCTTCTTTTTTTCTTCTTTACACCCTTCATTTTCTTCTTCTTTCTTCTTACACCTCAATTTTTCTTTTTTTTCTTCTTTACACCCTTCCTTTTCTTCTTTTTTTCTTCTTTACACCCTTCATTTTTTCTTCTTTCTTCTTTACACCCTTCATTTTTTCTTCTTTCTTCTTTACACCCTTCCTTTTCTTCTTATATATTTTTCTGGTAACCCTTCCTGTAACCTTACTGATTCCTCCTGTTTCTTTTCTTCTTATATCCATTTATTTTCTTCACTCAGTTATTATTCTTATTCATTCCTTCCTTCATTTATTATTATTATATTCCTTCCTTCCTTCCTTCTTTCATTCATTTATTTCCTTCCTATTTCCTATTTCTATTATTTTCAACCTTATTTACCGTTTCCCTTTTTTTATAATATAAGCTATTGTAATAAAAGGGACGTGCAATATATAGGAGAAAGCAACAGCACATACAAGTAGTTTCCACACTATCCACATCCTTGATCCACTAAATAATAAGGTCTATCCACTAAATAATAAGGTCTAACCACTAAATAATAAGGTCTAGCCACTATATAATAAGGTCTAACCACTAAATATTGTCTAACCACTAAATAATAAGGTCTAGCCACTATATAATAAGGTCTAACCACTAAATATTGTCTAACCACTAAATAATAAGGTCTAGCCACTATATAATAAGGTCTAGCCACTATATAATAAGGTCTATCCACTAAATAATAAGGTCTATCCACTAAATAATAAGGTCTATCCACTAAATAATAAGGTCTAGCCACTATATAATAAGGTCTAGCCACTATATAATAAGGTCTATCCACTAAATAATAAGGTCTATCCACTAAATAATAAGGTCTAGCCACTAAATAATAAGGTCTATCCACTAAATAATAAGGTCTAGCCACTATATAATAAGGTCTAGCCACTATATAATAAGGTCTATCCACTAAATAATAAGGTCTATCCACTAAATAATAAGGTCTATCCACTAAATAATAAGGTCTATCCACTAAATAATAAGGTCTAGCCACTATATAATAAGGTCTAGCCACTATATAATAAGGTCTATCCACTAAATAATAAGGTCTAGCCACTAAATAATAAGGTCTAGCCACTACATAATAAGGCCTAGCCACTAAATAATAAGGTCTATCCACTAAATAATAAGGTCTATCCACTACATAATAAGGTCTATCCACTAAATAATAAGGTCTAGCCACTAAATAATAAGGTCTATCCACTAAATAATAAGGTCTAGCCACTAAATAATAAGGTCTAGCCACTACATAATAAGGTCTAACCACTATATAATAAGGTCTAGCCACTACATAATAAGGTCTAACCACTACATAATAAGGTCTAGCCACTACATAATAAGGTCTAACCACTACATAATAAGGTCTAACCACTATATAATAAGGTCTAGCCACTACATAATAAGGCCTAGCCACTAAATAATAAGGTCTATCCACTAAATAATAAGGTCTAGCCACTACATAATAAGGTCTAACCACTAAATAATAAGGTCTAGCCACTAAATAATAAGGTCTAGCCACTAAATAATAAGGTCTAGCCACTACATAATAAGGTCTAGCCACTACATAATAAGGTCTAGCCACTACATAATAAGGTCTAACCACTACATAATAAGGTCTAGCCACTACATAATATGGTCTAGCCACTACATAATAAGGTCTATCCACTATATAATAAGGCTTATCCACTAGATAATAAGGTCTAGCCACTACATAATAAGGTCTAGCCACTACATAATAAGGTCTAGCCGCTACATAATAAGGTCTAACCACTACATAATAAGGTCTAGCCACTACATAATAAGGTCTAGCCACTACATAATAAGGTCTAACCACTAAATAATAAGGTCTAACCACTACATAATAAGGTCTAACCACTAAATAATAAGGTCTAACCACTAAATAATAAGGTCTAGCCACTATATAATAAGGTCTAGCCACTAAATAATAAGGTCTAGCCACTATATAATAAGGTCTATCCACTAAATAATAAGGTCTAGCCACTAAATAATAAGGTCTATCCACTAAATATTGTCTAACCACTAAATAATAAGGTCTAGCCACTATATAATAAGGTCTATCCACTAAATAATAAGGTCTAGCCACTAAATAATAAGGTCTAGCCACTACATAATAAGGTCTAGCCACTAAATAATAAGGTCTATCCACTAAATAATAAGGTCTATCCACTAAATAATAAGGTCTATCCACTAAATAATAAGGTCTATCCACTAAATAATAAGATCTAACCACTAAATAATAAGGTCTATCCACTAAATAATAAGGTCTAGCCACTACATAATAAGGTCTAGCCACTACATAATATGGTCTAGCCACTACATAATAAGGTCTATCCACTATATAATAAGGTCTAACCACTACATAATAAGGTCTAGCCACTACATAATAAGGTCTAACCACTAAATAATAAGGTCTATCCACTAAATAATAAGGTCTATCCACTAAATAATAAGGTCTATCCACTAAATAATAAGGTCTAGCCACTAAATAATAAGGTCTATCCACTAAATAATAAGGTCTATCCACTAAATAATAAGGTCTAACCACTAAATAATAAGGTCTAACCACTAAATAATAAGATCTAGCCACTACATAATAAGGTCTAGCCACTACATAATAAGGTCTATCCACTAAATAATAAGGTCTAGCCACTAAATAATAAGGTCTAACCACTACATAATAAGGTCTAGCCACTACATAATAAGGTCTAGCCACTACATAATAAGGTCTAACCACTAAATAATAAGGTCTAACCACTAAATAATAAGGTCTAACCACTACATAATAAGGTCTAGCCACTACATAATAAGGTCTAACCACTAAATAATAAGGTCTAGCCACTACATAATAAGGTCTAGCCACTACATAATAAGGTCTATCCACTAAATAATAAGGTCTAACCACTAAATAATAAGGTCTAACCACTACATAATAAGGTCTAGCCACTACATAATAAGGTCTAACCACTAAATAATAAGGTCTAGCCACTACATAATAAGGTCTATCCACTAAATAATAAGGTCTAACCACTAAATAATAAGGTCTAACCACTACATAATAAGGTCTAGCCACTACATAATATCACACAATAATAAGGTCTATCCACTAAATAATAAGGTCTAACCACTACATAATAAGGTCTAGCCACTAAATAATAAGGTCTATCCACTAATAATAAGTCTACCACTAAATATAAGGTCTAACCACTACATAATAAGGTCTACCACTACATAATAGGTCTAACCACTAATAATAGTCTAACCACTAATAATAAGGTCTACCATATATAGGTCTAACCACTACATAATAAGGTCTAACCACTACATAATAAGGTCTAGCCACTACATAATAAGGCTTATCCACTACATAATAACGTCATTCATAAGTCACCCCAAAAAAATTATCTCGAGCTACAGACACAAAAAATACAAAAATAAGAGATATAAATATTAACCACTAACTTTAACCAATACACTATAACATAAAACCATATTTTCCTCCTTTATACCAATCACACACAAAAAAAAGTTTCTCAACCTAAAAACACTCAAAAACTATATAAAAAAAATAAAAAAAAAATATATATATATAGTAAATGAAATATAATCACTAACTTTAAACCAATAAAAAATAACATCAAACTATACTTTCCTCCTTTAAACCAATCACCATAACCGGATTTATTACAGTGGTTAATAGTCCATGGAAAAAATATATATAGGGTGGAATATATATGTGTGGGAGTGGATGTGGTGGGTGGATCAGCTATGTGGATTTGTGTAGCAGGAGGTGACCGGTGGATAGTGGTAACAGGTGGAGGCAGTGAGTGTGGTTAGTGGATAAAAGTGGGCGTGACTTTGTGTATGGATTGCAATGGTGGTAATTGGAGACAGTGGGTGGTAGTGGATGGTAGTGGGTGGTAGTGGGTGGAGCGGGTGGAATAGGAGTAGCAGAGGGAGTAAGTGGGTGGTAGTGGGTGGTGGTGGGCGGGTGTGGGTGGGGAAAGGGGTAGTGGGTGGTAGTGGGTGGTGGTGGGCGGGTGTGGGTGGGTGAAAGGGAGTAGTGGGTGGTAGTGGGTGGTGGTGGGTGGTATAGGAGTGGCAGAGGGACTAAATGGGAGTAGTGGGTGGTGGTGGGCGGGTGTGGGTGGGTGTGGGTGGGTGGGGCAGACGAGTGTTGTTGTCCGCAAGGTTAAAGCCGAAGGGACAGTCTGGCAATATTTATGTAGAGGGGGAACAGGGGAAGGGGGAAGAGGGGAAGAGGGGGGAAAAGGGGGGAAGAGGGGGAGGGGGGCGTGCCTTTCCTCGGGGCAACACACGCTTTACAGCCCCATAATTCCCGCCTTGCAATAAATATGAAGACACTCACCACACCAACCAAATAAGGGACAGAAAATCGCAACTTTCGCAATTCCGCTAGAGAGAACGAGAAAAGAAAGTAAGAATATATATAAAGCAAGAAAAAAAAAAGAAAAGAGCCTCGCAGGGTCAACTTTTTCCACACCGCGGCCTACTTTGACACTGAAATTACAGGTCAAGAGCAAACAATGTAACTATTATATATATGATTGTTTTTAGGAGCTATATTGAGACTCAAAGCTATAGTGTTAAGTAGATAGTGTTAAGTAGCTTATAGTACTATAGGGAGTAAGTGGGTGGTAGTGGGCGGGTGTGGGTGGGGGAAAGGGAGTAGTGGGTGGTAGTGTCTCTCTCTTTAGTGATTCAAAGGATATTGGATGCGTCTATATATGAAAAAGTATATTTGGTATCACACTATATAGGCCGCAGAGTGTAACACAAGCCTTACACTGCTTATATTGATACATTTTGAATTCTTTTTAGTTTGTGCTCTATTCAAAAGGCAGTTAGGTAAGCGGTGTGATGCAGCAACAGCTCGAGAGGCAGACTGATGCATTCCGTTGAGTACCGTAACTTCCGTATTGTTATAGCCGCGAGGTACGGTTCTCTTAAACTATTCATTTGCGTTTTGTTTTTTTTCTCTCTCTCTCTCTCTCTCTTCTCTCTCTCTCTTCTCTCTCTCTCCTCTCTCTCTCTCTCTCTCTCTCTCCTCTCTCTCTCTCTCTCTCTCCCCTCTCGTCTCTCTCTCTCTCGTGCGCGTAACGTAAATTACAAGTATTTATCATTATTTCTCTCTCGTCAACAGCAATTTTTTTCGGCCCGAAATGTGCAATTAACGCAATAATTTACGAGAGAGAGAAAGAGGAGAGAGAGAGAGAGAGAGAGAGGAGGAGAGAAGAGAGAGAGCGAGAGAGATGAGAGAGAGAGAGAGAGAGAGAGAGAGAGAGAGAGAGAAGAGACGAAGAGAGAGAGAGAGAAGAGAGAGAGAGAGAGAGAGAGAGAGAGAGGAGTGCAGAGAGAGAAGAGAGAAGAGAGAGAGAGAGAGAGTGCGAGAGAGAGAGAGAGAGGGACAGAGACAGAGAGACAGAGACAGAGAGAGAGATGAAGGAGGAGGAGGAGGAGGAGGAGGAAGGGAAGAGGTGCCATTTCCCCATCCGGTTGGTCTGTTTGAGCGTATCCGGATCGACTTCCGGAGCGAATACAGGTGTGGTGAGCGGAGTGACAGGAGGAGAGTGTTAATTAGTGGCTGGAGTCAGGTAAGAGGCAGGTGGGAAGGCGGGGAGGAAGGGAGTTTAAAGGTGGAGTAATGCACTAGGAGACAGGTGGAAGCGAGGGAGTAAGTGGAATATAGGAGTCAAAGAAGTGGAATAAATATATGAGAAATAAAAATGTATGATTATTGTGGATGATGAGTTAAGAGAGAGAGAGAGAGAGAGAGAGAGAGAGAGAGAGAGAGAGAGAGAGAGAGAGAGAGAGAGAGAGAGAGAGAGAGAGAGAGAGAGAGAGAGAGAGAGAGAGAGAGAGAGAGAGAGAGAGAGAGAGAGAGAGAGAGAGAGAGAATGATAAAAGTGAAGGAAGGGAATTTGTATGATGATTTAAGGTACGAAGAATGATTAAGAAGGGTCAGCTTGAAGGGTTAATGTTTACACGTTATAGGAGGAAAGGAAAGAAGGAAGGAAGGAATAAAGAAAGGAAGAAAGCAAGGAAGGAAGGAAGGAAGAAAGAAACAAGAAAGAAAGAAAGGAAGGAAGGAAATACTAGTTATCAAACCCTCGAATAAGACGGAAAAAAATGGAAAAATGAAAACACAAGATATGAAACCAATAATAAAATATATAAAAAAAGTTAGTAGGCGAAATACACCGACCTTAGAAATATCTATACAACAAAATAATGACATAAAAAAATATCATGCTTTTCGGATGATTTTACATTATGGATTATGGACATTGGATTATTCTGACTTATTTATTATTGAAGGAAGATTTATGAAAGAGGAAAAGAAAAAAATAGAAAAGGAAAAGCAATATTCCCTTCTAAATAATTCTTTTGGTGTAAAAAAACGAAGGAAAAGTAGTGAATATATATAACTTTAAGACGTAAACCCAAAAAATATACAGAAAATGTGAAGGGAAACCAATATGGAGGTAAAATGTGAGGCGGGGGGGCACAGGTGGAGGAGGAGTGGAGGGGGTAGTTGGAGTGGGTGGAAGGGAAGAGGAGGAGGCGAGGAGGCAGAGGTGGAGGAGGAGTGGAGGGGGTAGTGGAGTGGGTGGAAGGGAAGAGGAAGGAGGCGAGGAGGCAGAAGTGGAGGAGGAGTGGAGGGGGTAGTGGAGTGGGTGGAAGGGAAGAGGAAGGAGGCGAGGAGGCAGAGGAGTGGAGGTGGGGTGGAAGGGGAGGGTGGAGCGGTGGAGGGTGAGGCACAGGTGGTGGGTGGAGGGGTGGAAGGGAGGAGAAGAGGGAGGGTGGAGGCACAGGTGGAGGGAGGAGGGGAAGAGGTAGTGGGTGGAGAGAGGAAGGGTGGAGGGGTTGAAGGGTGGAGGGGGTGGAAGGGGAGGGTGGAGGGGGATGTGGAGGGGGTGGAGGTGATGATGTTACCTGGTCTCTGCTTCCTATCACCTGTGCTAACCTAGTTTTGAAGTGACATAAACCTTTTTCCTCTAGCTCCATTTCTTTTATTCAGTTATTTCTATATATTTTATTTTATTTCTATGTATTTATTTACGATTTTTATTATTTATAGTCTGTATTTTTATTCTATTCTTCACTTGCATTTTTTTTTCTGCCATTGTTTTTTTCTCTGTGTTCTTGTTTCTTTTTCAGGGCTTTGTTTGTTTGTTTGTGTTATCCCAGGTTTCTTTTTTCGTTGTAATTGTTGGTATTTTTTTGTGCGTGTAAATAACTACAACTACCTCTTCGCTTCGTGTTTTACGTTGATCATTTTTTTTGTACTTTAATATTATTCACTAATATTTTTTCCAATTTTCTTTTAAACAGATTTATGACAGTGATCTAGTTTAGTCATTTAGTACTGTTTTTGTTCTCTCTCTCTCTCTCTCTCTCTCTCTCTCTCTCTCTCTCTCTCTCTCTCCTCTCTCTCTCTCTCTCTCTCTCCTCTCTCTCTCTCTCCTCTCTCTCTCTCTTCCTCTCTCTCTCTCTCTCTCTCTCTCTCTTCTCTCTCTCTCTCTCTCTCTCCTCTCTCTCTCTCTCTCTCTCTCTTCTCTCTCTCTCTCTCTCTCTCTCTCTCTCTCTCTCTCTCTCTCTCTCTCTCTCTCTCTCTGCATATCAGTTTATCCACTCTTTGGTGTGTGTGTGTGTGTGCGTCGTCACTTTTGTATGGATGTGAATCGTGGTTCGGTGCCGACACGAAACCTGTTATTAAACTGTACCACTGGGCTATGAAAGCGTTGTTAGGGGTAAGAAAGAACACATCTAATCTTGTCTGTTATGCTGAACTGGGGTCCCCGACTTTGTCAGACTTTTTACAACATAAACAGCACAGTTTTTTTCGTAGGTTATGGCTAGAAAGGTCTGGCATGGAGGATGATCCCTTTTCTTTTGCTGTTAGAATTTCTATTGCAATGAATACACCTGTTGCCAAGATTATAAATAGATATACACGAGATGAAGTCACGGACATGTCCTTATTGGTAGGAAATGTACATAGGGCTATTTTGTCGTCAGATACGTCGAGATGTAATGTATATATGGACATTAATCCTACGATGAGAGTGCATGAGGGTTTATAACAAGACATACAGTAAATGATCTGCACAGTCTCGTTCACGAGGTTCAGAGTTTCGGGGCATTCACGGGCTATTGAGACGGGACGGTGGAACAGGGCGGGGCGTGGTTCGCCTTCCTGTGGAGGAGCGTTGTGGGGTGTGTGGATCAGTCTAGACGGAGAGGCATGTCGTGGAGAGTTGTCCTGTGACTCAATATTTAAAGGGATGTTACACATTAACACTTTGGATGATTTGTTTTGCAATTTTAGTAATGATGTTAGTGCAAGATTGTTCATGATATATTACGGGCGTATGATTATTTGTGTAGTTGTGAAGGTTGTGTTTTTCGGAGTATATTATGTGTCTTGTAATCGTAGCCAATATGTAATGGTTTGTTCATGATATTATAGTTTTTTAGGGTTTGTTTCGGAGTAAGATTAACCTTCTTGGACTACAACTAGCTTTTTTATGTATAAGGGATATTTACCATTGTATATTTTACTGTAATCTTAAATTATAAATGTGATTATGTTTGCTTGTAGTCAATAAACTAAAATAAACTGTGTGTGTGTGTGTGTGTGTGTGTGTGTGTGTGCACTGAACAATAACCCAACAAAAACAATCAACACCAACTTTTTATTTACACCGCCCACCCAAAGAAAAATACAAACCAGAAAAAAACACAAGAAAAAAATCCCGAAGAAAAAAAAAAAACTCGAACCAATAACTTGGCTCGTGTCCACCAAACTTGAAGAACCAGACCGACGCGGCACAAAGACCACACAGGGGTGGCTTAAGGAGTCCTGGAGAGGGCTGGAACGGGCGCCAAACACCACTATAACATCACCACTTAGGAGGAGGAGGCGGTAGCAGAGTGGTTAGCGTCTCCGAGTGGCGTTCTGGGTGACCCGAGTTCGATCTGCAGGGCTGTGAGGGCTGTAAAATCCACTTAAAATCTTTCTCTGCACCGTCGAGTGGCCTACGAACACCCACATGCTACTTATAACTCTACTCTAACTCTAAAAAGAGAAATACAAGGAGGAAGGAGAGAGAATATAAAAATCAGACTTGAACGTCCCACTCCATTAATACAAATTCCCCAGCCATGTGTCTTGCAGGCGTTCGGGGAAGGTGAGAGGAGGAGAGAGGGAAGGGAGAGGAGGAGAGAGAGGGAGGCAAGGAGGAAAGGTGAAGAGAGGGATGGGAGATTGAGGCAAGGTGGAGAGGAGGAGAGAAAAGGAGAGAGGGAAGGAGAGAGGAGAGAGGAGAGAGGGAAGGAGAGAGGAGAAGGGAAGGAGAGAGGAGAGAGGGAAGGTGAGAGGTGGAGAGAGGGAAGGGAAGAAAGGTGAGAGGGCAGGGAGAAGGAGGCAAGCTGGAGAGAGGGAAAGGAGAGGGAAGGTGAGGAGGAGAGAGGGAGGAGAGGGAGAGAGGTGGAGAGAAAGAAGCAAAGTGGAGAGAGGAAAGAGAGAGGGATGTAAGGTACAGAGAGGGAAGGGAGAGGGAGGCAAGGTGGAGAGAGGGAAGTGAGAGGGAGGCAAGGTGGTGCTCCGCTACTCAAAACTCTCACCACAAGTTACCTTTAATCAAGACAAATTACCTGCCTCCTTACTGATCGCTTAATATGCAAAATTAATGGAAATTCTTCTTGAATCTTTACTACCTTCCTTTCATGGCATTTCAGAACGATTATAAGTGTAAAATAGACGAGCAGAACTTTGAATATATTAATAGAGTACCTGACAAATGCAAAAAAAAAAAAACTACACATAATTTAAACACACATAAGAAAAAAACAAGCAAGAAGGTTCCCCAGATAGGACAGTTTTTTTTTTTTGTTTTTTTGTGAGAGAGAGAGAGAGAGAGAGAGAGAGAGAGAGAGAGACGAGAGAGAGAGAGAGAGAGAGAGAGAGAGAGAGAGAGAGAGAGAGAGAGATATACAACCTCACTTCCTCCCGTGGGATAAATAAGGGAGGCCATACAAGGTCAACACTTCACCTGGGACACGTATAGGACATGAGCCAATCCTAATCCAGGTGAACACACACACACACACACAGACACACAGACACAAACACACACACACACACACACACACAGACACACACACACACACACACACACACACACACACACACACACACACACAGGTTAAAAGCAAGAGCGACAAACACTCCCAAGTACTTGTCCTCTTATCCCTCCCCTTCCCCTTTCCCCCCTCCCATCCCCTCCCCTCTCTTTTTCCCCTCCCGCCCTGGACAGAGGGGAGATGGAGGACACGAAGGCTGGTCAACAAAAAAACAAAGTCGATGGCCGTGAAGGAGACACGTAAAACGGTACAGGTAAAACGGTACAGATAAAACGGTACAGATAAAATGGTACAGATAAAACGGTACAGATAAAACGGTACAGATAAAACGGTACAGATAAAATGGTACAGATAAAACGGTACAGATAAAATGGTACAGATAAAACGGTAGATAAAACGGTACAGATAAAACGGTACAGATAAAACGGTACAGATAAAACGGTACAGATAAAACGGTATAGGTAAAACGGTACAGATAAAACTGTACAGATAAAACGGTACAGATAAAACGGTACAGATAAAACGGTACAGATAAAACGGTACAGGTAAAACGGTACAGATAAAACGGTACAGATAAAACGGTACAGATAAAAAGGTACAGGTAAAACGGTACAGATAAAACAGTACAGATAAAACGGTACAGGTAAAACGGTAAAGGTAAAACGGTACAGATAAAACGGTACAGATAAAACGGTACAGGTAAAACGGTACAGATAAAACGGTACAGATAAAACGGTACAGATAAAACGGTACAGATAAAACGGTACATATAAAACGGTACAGGTAAAACGGTACAGATAAAACGGTACCGATAAAAAGGTACAGGTAAAACGGTACAGATAAAACGGTACAGATAAAACGGTACAGATAAAACGGTACAGGTAAAACGGTACAGGTAAAACGGTACAGATAAAACGGTACAGATAAAACGGTACAGATAAAACGGTACAGATAAAATGGTACATATAAAACGGTACAGGTAAAACGGTGCAGATAAAACGGTACAGATAAAATGGTACATATAAAACGCTACAGATAAAACGGTACAGGTAAAACGGTGCAGATAAAACGGTACAGGTAAAATGGTACAGATAAAACGGTACAGATAAAACGGTACAGATAAAACGGTACAGGTAAAACGGTACCGATAAAATGGTACCGGTAAAACGGTACAGATAAAACGGTACAGATAAAACGGTACATATAAAACGGTACATATAAAACGGTACAGGTAAAACGGTACAGATAAAACGGTACAGATAAAACGGTACAGATAAAACGGTACAGATAAAACGGTACATATAAAACGGTACAGGTAAAACGGTACAGATAAAACGGTACCGATAAAACGGTACCGATAAAAAGGTACAGGTAAAACGGTACAGATAAAACGGTACAGATAAAACGGTACAGGTAAAACGGTACAGGTAAAACGGTACAGATAAAACGGTACAGATAAAACGGTACAGATAAAACGGTACAGATAAAATGGTACATATAAAACGGTACAGATAAAACGGTACAGGTAAAACGGTGCAGATAAAACGGTACAGATAAAACGGTAAAGATAAAACGGTACAGATAAAACGGTACAGGTAAAACGGTACAGGTAAAACGGTACAGGTAAAACGGTACAGATAAAACGGTACAGATAAAACGGTGCAGATAAAACGGTACAGATAAAACGGTACAGATAAAATGGTACAGATAAAACGGTACAGATAAAACGGTACAGGTAAAACGGTACAGATAAAACGGTAGATAAAACGGTACAGATAAAACGGTACAGATAAAACGGTACAGGTAAAACGGTACAGATAAAACGGTACAGATAAAACGGTACAGGTAAAACGGTACAGATAAAATGGTACATATAAAACGGTACAGATAAAACGGTACAGGTAAAACGGTACAGATAAAACGGTACAGGTAAAACGGTACAGATAAAACGGTACAGATAAAACGGTACAGATAAAACGGTACAGGTAAAACGGTACAGATAAAACGGTACAGGTAAAACGGTACAGATAAAACGGTACAGGTAAAATGGTACAGATAAAACGGTACAGATAAAACGATACAGATAAAACGGTACAGGTAAAACGGTACAGATAAAACGGTACAGATAAAACGGTACAGATAAAACGGTACAGGTAAAACGGTACAGGTAAAACGGTACAGATAAAACGGTACAGGTAAAACGGTACAGATAAAACGGTACAGGTAAAACGGTACAGGTAAAACGGTACAGATAAAACGGTACAGATAAAACGGTACAGATAAAACGGTACAGGTAAAACGGTACAGATAAAACGGTACAGATAAAACGGTACAGGTAAAATGGTGCAGATAAAACGGTACAGATAAAACGGTACAGGTAAAATGGTAAAGATAAAATGGTACAGATAAAACGGTACAGGTAAAACGGTACAGATAAAACGGTACAGATAAAACGGTACAGATAAAACGGTACATAAAATGGTACAGATAAAACGGTACAGGTAAAACGGTACAGATAAAACGGTACAGAAAAAACGGTTCAGATAAAACGGTACAGATAAAACGGTACAGGTAAAACGGTACAGAAAAAAACGGTACAGATAAAACGGTACAGAAAAAACGGTACAGAAAAAACGGTACAGATAAAACGGTACAGATAAAACGGTACAGGTAAAACGGTACAGATAAAACGGTACAGGTAAAACGGTACAGGTAAAACGGTACAGCAAGGCCCAGGTTCGAAAATATGACCCCAAAAAAATCATATATATATATAGCATTATTTTTTTTTCTGCATAAAAAAACGCACAGGAAAAGGAACATTGGTACAGCAAGACAAAGAGGTGACTACAAAATTATGATACAAAAATATTTAGCATAACTTTTTAGGGGGTAATATTATTATTTTCGTCCCCGTCCAAAAAAAAGGTTTCAATGGGGTAACATTAATTTCTTTTCTATATTTTTTTCATTTTCGAATTACAACCCCATCAATTTCGTTATTTTTTTATATTTTCGAATAATATCCCCGTCAAAAATAAGAGGTTCTAGGGGGTATCATTATTATTTTTCTTCATATTCGAATTACAACCTCGTAGAAAAAAGGTTGTAGTGGGTAACAAAAATTTTTAATCTATCTTTTAATATTCATATAACAACCTCGTATCAAATAATGTTACTATGTTCCATCCAAATCACGTACATTTCCAGACTAAATCACGTTTTGCTTTTTTGCCCCAGCTATTCCTCTCTCCACTTCCGTCAGAATATACTGTATCAAATTATATTCCCATGGACGTAATATTATAACGGGACATATTATTACGAGCCTTGCAATATCCACTCAGCTAAAACCTCCTCGTCGAGCACAAAATTATGCCAAGGAAAAGCGCTGCGCCTCACCAATTATACAAAAAATTCTTGCCAATTTCTCCTCCTCTTCCTCTTGCCTCTGTCCTTCTTCTCCTCCTCCTCTTCCTCCTTGTCACTGTTCTTCTTCTCCTCCTCCTCCTTCTTCCTTTTTGCCTCTGGTCTCCTCCTCCTCCTCCTCCTCCTCCTCCTCCTCCTCCTCCTCCTCCTCCTCCTCCTCCTCCTCCTCCTCCTCCTCCTCCTCCTCCTCCTCCTCCTCCTCCTCCTCCTCCTCCTCCTCCTCCTCCTTGCCACTGTTTTTCTCCTCCTCTTCCTCCTCCTTGCTTCTGTTCTTCTTCTCCTCCTCCTCCTCCTCCTCCTCTTCTTCCTCCTTGTCACTGTCCTTCTTCTCCTCCTCTTCCTCTTGCCTCTGTTCTTCTTCTCCTCCTTTTCCTCCTCCTCCTCCTCTTCCTCCTTGTCACTGTCCTTCTTCTCCTCCTCTTCCTCTTGCCTCTGTTCTTCTTCTCCTCCTTCTCCTCCTCCTCCTCCTCCTCCTCCTCCTCCTCCTCTTCCTCCTTGTCACTGTTATTCTCCTCCTCTTCCTCCTTCCCGCCTCTGTTCTTCTCTCACTCCTTCTCTTTCTCTCTCCTTCTTCCCTCTTTCTACAAATTCAATCCATGGCTTACATCTACCTTCCACTCCATGATTTCTTTATTCAATCTATTTCCTTCATGCTGAGTCCTCTTCCTTCTTTCCTTCCTTCCTTCCTTCCTTCCTTCTTCCTTTTCTTCCTTCAATTATTCGTTTATACTCCCGGTCCTTTCTCTCTCTGCCGACAGACACGCCAAAGTATCGCAAAACCAGAGGAGGAGGAGGAGGAGGAGGAGGAGGAGGAGGAGGAGGAGGAGGAGGAGGAGGAGCTTCGTAAAAGATATTGGAGACAAGATTTTGGTGGCGTGAAGAAGAAAATGGAAGATAGGAATTTTCTCTGCCACGCCGTTTTCTCTTTTTTTTTACTTTCATTTTCTTTTACATTAAGTTAGCTGGAGTGAAAGGAGTTATGTGCAGTGTGTGTGTGTGTGTGTGTGTGTGTGTGTGTGTGTGCGTGTGCGTGTGTGTGTGTCTGTGTGTGTGTCTGTGTGTGTGTGTGTGTGTGTGAGAGAGAGAGAGAGAGAGAGAGAGAGAGAGAGAGAGAGAGAGAGAGAGAGAGAGAGAGAGAGAGAGAGAGAGAAAGAGAAGAAGAAAAAAAATATATATATATATAAAGGAGTCTTGATATGAAGAGGAGAAAAAAAGAGGAAATGGCACGTGAGCAGAAATATGTAGGATTCTCTCTCTCTCTCTCTCTCTCTCTCTCTCTCTCTCTCTCTCTCTCTCTCTCTCTCTCTCTCTCTCTCTCTCTCTCTCTCTCTCTCTCTCTCTCTCTGCATGACGTGGGGGGTTGTTATCTGCTCTTATCGTCGCCTCTTACACGATTAACCCCAAAACACGTCCTCCATCCCGGGTTATCACACCAAGCGACCTCTCACCCCCCCCCCACCCCCCCCCTCTCCATTATCCTTCTTATTCCTCCTCCTCTTCTACTACTCCTTCTTCTTCTTCTTCTTCTTCTTTTTCCTATCTATTCTTCCTATGTAATCAAAAGTGATAAATTCCTTACTCATCATACTACTTTTTCCCTTTTCTTTTCCTCCTCCTGCTCTTCGTCTTCCTCTCCTCCTCCTCTTTCCATCGTTACATTAATCAAGTTTCCATTAGCCATTATATTTCTTACATTTCACCATTAGCCATGCATGTAAGTTTAGGTGATACATTTTTGACACATCCTTCATCTTTTTCCCTTTTCTTTTCTTAATCTTGGTTTTCCCCTTCCTCCTCCTCCTCTTTTCATCATTAATCAATTTGCCATTAGTAATTTTTATCGTATCTTTCGTCGTTAGCCATTTACGTTCCCACTGTATTTATATTCTTGTCTAGTTTCCCCTTCTCTCCTTTCTCTCTTGCTTTCCTTCTCTCCTCTCTTCTTCCCTTCTCTTCTCCTTCTTCTCCTTCTCTTTTTCCCTTCTCTTCTCCTTCTTCTCCTTCTCTTCTCCTTCCTTCTGCCCCTTCCCTCCTCTCCTTCCTTTCTTTTTTCCCTCCCTTTTACCTTCCTCGAGACAATAGCAGGTTTAATGTTTCTCTCTAGAATTACTTGAACTTCATTTTTATAGAGAAATCCACTTATACCTGCTGATTGAGTAACTCCTCCACGCCCAGATCTTTCTTTGGCTATAAAAAATCGTCTGTTGTTAGCCATAAAATTACGAAAAGGAACTTAATATACCAAATTAGTTAGTCGACAAGGATACTAAACAGGTCATAGCTATAAAATTATTACTTGTATTCACTAAAAATTGTCTAATGGTACCCAAATTACAATGGAAATTACGTTCTGGCACATTTTCGCTTTTCAGCATTAAATCAATTAATTAATTACGTCTGGGCCTCAAGGGGTTAATAGTAATAAAGAGTCTATATCACTCAGGTTACCGGATATATTTGCTCCTAAAAATATGTTTAGATTAGGAAGGAATTAGGATATTGTGTTTTTTCCTAAATGTTCGTATTAACCCCTTGAGACCCAGAACGTAATTTCCATTGTATTTTGGGTACCATTAGACGATTTTTAGTGAATATAAGCAATACTTTATAGATATGACCTGTTTAGTGTCCTTGTCGACTACCTAATTTGATATATTTAGTTACTTTTCGTACTTTTATGGCTCCACAACAGACGATTTTATATAGCAAAGGAAAGATCTGGGCGTGAAGGGTTAATTGCATTTCTTACAGGATTGAGGGATTGAGTTAAATACCTTGTTTACCATTTTTTTTTTTCTGGTTTCTTTCTGGATTATGTTTTTTTTATGGATTAAGGCCTAGATTATGTTTTTTGTATGGATTAAGGCCTGGATTATGTTCTTTTTGGTGGATTAAGGCCTGGATTATGTTCTTTTTGGTGGATTAAGGCCTGGATTATGTTCTTTTTGATGGATTAAGGCCTGGATTATGTTCTTTTTGATGGATTAAGGCCTGGATTATGTTCTTTTTGATGGATTAAGGCCCGGATTATGTTCTTTTTGATGGATTAAGGCCTGGATTATGTTCTTTTTGATAGATTAAGGCCTGGATTATGTTCTTTTTGATAGATTAAGGCCTGGATTATGTTCTTTTTATGGATTAAGGCCTCGATTATGTTCTTTTTGATGGATTAAGGCCTGGATTATGTTTTTTTTGATGGATTAAGGCCTGGATTATGTTCTTTTTGATGGATTAAGGCCTGGATTATGTTCTTTTTGATGGATTAAGGCCTGGATTATGTTCTTTTTGATGGATTAAGGCCTGGATTATGTTCTTTTGATGGATTAAGGCCTGGATTATGTTCTTTTTGATGGATTAAGGCCTGGATTATGTTCTTTTTGATAGATTAAGGCCTGGATTATGTTCCTTTTATGGATTAAGGCCTGGATTATGTTCTTTTTGATGGATTAAGGCCTGGATTATGTTCTTTTTGATGGATTAAGGCCTGGATTATGTTCTTTTTGATGGATTAAGGCCTGGATTATGTTCTTTTTGATAGATTAAGGCCTGGATTATGTTCTTTTTGATGGATTAAGGCCTGGATTATGTTCTTTTTGATGGATTTAGGCCTGGATTATGTTCTTTTTGATAGATTAAGGCCTGGATTATGTTCCTTTATGGATTAAGGCCTGGATTATGTTCTTTTTGATGGATTAAGGCCTGGATTATGTTTTTTTTGATGGATTAAGGCCTGGATTATATTCTTTGTGATGGATTAAGGCCTGGATTACATTCTTTTTTATGCATTTGGCCCTGGATTATATTATTTTTTATGGATTAAGGCCTGGATTATGTTCTTTTTGATGGATTAAGGCCTGGATTATGTTCTTTTTGATGGATTAAGGCCTGGATTATGTTCTTTTTGATGGATTTAGGCCTGGATTGTTCTTTCTGATGGATTTAGGCCTGGATTATGTTCTTTTTGATGGATTTAGGCCTGGATTATGTTCTTTTTGATAGATTAAGGCCTGGATTATGTTCTTTTTGATGGATTAAGGCCTTGATTATGTTCTTTTTGATGGATTTTGGCCTGGATTATGTTCTTTTTGATGGATTAAGGCCTGGATTATGTTCTTTTTGATAGATTAAGGCCTGGATTATGTTTTTTTTGATGGATTAAGGTCTGGATTATGTTCTTTTTGATGGATTTAGGCCTGGATTCTGTTATTTTTGATGGATTAAGGCCTGAATTATGTTCTTTTTGGTGGATTAGGGCCTGGATTATGTTCTTTTTGATGGATTAAGGCCTGAATTATGTTCTTTTTGATGGATTAAGGCCTAGATTATGTTTTTTTTATGGATTCAGGCCTGGATTATGTTCTTTTTTATGGATGTAGGCCTGGATTATGTTTTTTTGATAGATTAAGGTCTGGATTATGTTCTTTTTGATGGATTAAGGCCTGGATTATGTTCTTTTTGATGGATTAAGGCCTGGATTATGTTCTTTTTGATAGATTAAGGCCTGGATTATGTTCTTTTTGATGGATTAAGGCCTTAATAATGTTCTTTTTGATAAATTTAGGCCTCTATTATGTTCTTTTTGATGGATTAAGGCCTGGATTATGTTCTTTTTGAAGGATTAAGGCCTGGATTATGTTCTTTTTTATAGATTAAGGCCTGGATTATGTTCTTTTTTATGATTTAAGGCCTGGATTATGTTCTTTTTGATGGATTTAGGCCTGGATTATGTTCTTTTTGATGGATTAAGGCCTGGATTATGTTCTTTTTGATGGATTAAGGCCTGGATTATGTTCTCTTTGATGGATTAAGGCCTGGATTATGTTCTTTTTGATGGATTAAGGCCTGGATTATGTTCTTTTTGATGGATTAAGGCCTGGCTTATGTTCTTTTTGATGGATTTAAGCCTGAATTATGTTCTTTTTGATGGATTAAGGCCTGAATTATGTTCTTTTTGATGGATTAAGGCCTAGATTATGTTATTTTTTATGGATTTAGGCCTGGATTATGTTATTTTTGTGGATGTAGGCCTGGATTATTTTTATTTTATGGATTAAGGCCTGGATTATGTTCTTTTTGATGGATTAAGGCCTGGATTATGTTCTTTTTGATGGATTTAGTCCTGGATTGTTCTTTTTTAATGGATTTAGGCCTAGATTATGTTCTTTTTGATGGATTTAGGCCTGGATTATGTTCTTTTTGATGGATTAAGGCCTGGATTATGTTCTTTTTGATGGATTAAGGCCTGGATTATGTACTTTTTGATAGATTAAGGTCTGGATTATGTTCTTTTTGATGGATTAAGGCCTGGATTATGTTCTTTTTGATGGATTAAGGCCTGAATTATGTTCTTTTTGATGGATTAAGGCCTAGATTGTTATTTTTTATGGATTTAGGCCTGGATTATGTTATTTTTTATGGATGTAGGCCTGGATTATTTTTATTTTATGGATTAAGGCCTGAATTATGTTCTTTTTGATGGATTAAGGCCTGGATTATGTTCTTTTTGATGGATTTAGGCCTGGATTGTTCTTTTTGATGGATTTAGGCCTGGATTATGTTCTTTTTGATGGATTTAGGCCTGGATTATGTTCTTTTTGATAGATTAAGGCCTGGATTATGTTCTTTTTGATGGATTAAGGCCTTGATTATGTTCTTTTTGATGGATTTAGGCCTGTATTATGTTCTTTTTGATGGATTAAGGCCTGGATTATGTTCTTCTTGATGGATTAAGGCCTGGATTATGTTCTATTTGATAGATTAAGGCCTGGATTATGTTCTTTTTGATGGATTAAGGCCTGGATTATGTTCTTTTTGATGGATTTAGGCCTGGATGATGTTATTTTTGATGGATTAAGGCCTGGATTATGTTCTTTTTGATGGATTAAGGCCTGGATTATGTTCTTTTTGATGGATTAAGGCCTGGATTATGTTTTTTTTTATGGATTAAGGCCTGGACTATGTTCTTTTTGATGGATTAAAGCCTGGCTTATGTTCTTTTTGATGGATTTAGGCCTGGATTATGTTCTTTTTGATGGATTAAGGCCTGAATTATGTTCTTTTTGATGGATTAAGGCCTAGATTATGTTATTTTTTATGGATTTAGGCCTGGATTATGTTCTTTTTTATGGATGTAGGCCTGGATTATTTTTATTTTATGAATTAAGGCCTGGATTATGTTCTTTTTGATGGATTAAGGTCTGGATTATGTTCTTTTTGATGGATTAAGGCCTGGATTATGTTCTTTTTGATGGATTAAGGCCTGAAATATGTTCTTTTTGATAGA
>JACEEZ010025314.1:30000-42500 GCA_016584305.1 Chionoecetes opilio | reverse complement strand
TCCGTTCAATCCACTGCGGATTGTGTACTTTCCATGTAGGACGCCGTACACTTCAATGCCTCCTGCAGCAGTGACCCCTGGTACCTTAAATCCCGATGGTGGTCACTAACTGACAGGGCCCTTACTGGTCCACAACCCGTCACAGGTCGAGAGTAGTAGTGGTAACCGTTAACTCGGGGCTATCTGTGTGTGTTATGAGGTCTAATGTAGTGTTGGTGTAGGCTCAGTGTGGAAGTTCAAGGGTGGTGCGGCAGCCTTGCCTGGCGCTTTCTTGGGAGGCAGCAGTCAATCAGGCCCCAGCTCCGTACAATCCACTGCGGTAGTGCACTTTCCAAGTAGGACGCCGTGCACTTCAATGCCCCCTGCAGCAGTGACCCCTGGTATATAAATCCCGATGGTGGTCACTAACTGACAGGGCCCTTACTGAACCACAGCCCGTCACAGGTCAAAAGTTGTAGTAGTGACCGTTTACTCGGGGCTGTCTGAGACGTGTGGGAGGGGTTGTGTAGACGCGACTCGCAATCATTTTACGCAATGAGAGTAAGTATCAGAGGCCCGCGAGATAAATTTATTATTCCGAGATAAACAGTGACAACCGGGGATTTGATATGAAATATTTATCGAGGCGATTTTTAAATGATTCTATTGTATATGAGTTTACTACGTCTGAGGGCAGCCCATTCCATACGTTTACAACACGGCTTGTGAAGAAGTACTTTGCTTCGTTCGTTACAAACCGTTTCCTGCTTATTTTAAATCCGTTGTTTCTAGTTGAGCTTGACCGGTCTAGCGTGAAAAGATTTTCTGGGACTACGTTCGTAAATCCATTGAAGATTTTAAAGACTTCGATGAGGTCACCTCTTATCCTTCGTTTTGTTAGTGGGAATAAGTTAAGTTCTTTGAGCCGATTTTCGTACGATTTATTACGCAATCTAGGTATCATTTTGGTTACTCTGCGCTGTATTTTTTCTAGTTTATCTATGTCCTTTTTATAATAAGGTGACCAGAACTGCACACAGTATTCTAGATGGGGGCGAACAAGCGAGTTAAAAAGAGTGGGTATAACTTTTTCAGATTTGAAACTGAAAGTTCGTCCAATAAAGCCAACCAATTTATTTGCAGTTTTTACTACCTCTATAATTTGGTTATTCGGTTTGAGATCTTTCGAGATTATAACGCCTAAATCTTAGGAGGAGGAGGAGGAGGAGGAGGAGGAGGAGGAGGAGGAGGAGGAGGAGGAGGAGGAGGAGGACAAGACGGTAGCGTGATGAAACAAAAGCATGACAGAGTGACAGGCAAGATGACATGACACTCGAGGGAACAGAGACCAGCCAAGGGGAAGTCATGTCACTGTTATCATTAAGTCATGTCAGCCATTAAGTCATGTCACGGTTATCATTAAGTCATGTTCAGTGAGGCGACATGAACACGCGTTGTACCCAATTACTGAAGACGTGATGACGTGATGACGTGATGTGACATGACAAGAGGGACTGGAAGGGGGATTACTGGTTATGGGGAGGACTGAGTGATAGTGGAATTAGTAACAATAAGATAAGATTTTCATCCTATCTAGACACTTTGCAAGTACCAACTACAAGGTTATTGACTATACAAAGCGCCGCCACGTCAGCACGAACTAGGCGGACTCGAACCGCTGACCGAATGCACAGGGACGCTGCACATTGCGGAATTAGTAACAAGTAACATAGTAACATAGTAACATAGTAACATAGAATAGATAGTAACATAGTAACATAGAATAGATAGTAACATAGTAACATAGAATAGATAGTAACATAGAATAGATAGTAACATAGTAACATGGAATAGATAGTAACATAGAATAGATAGTAACATAGTAACATAGAATAGATAGTAACATAGAATAGATAGTAACATAGTAACATGGAATAGATAGTAACATAGTAACATAGAATAGATAGTAACATAGTAACATAGAATAGATAGTAACATAGAATAGATAGTAACATAGTAACATGGAATAGATAGTAACATAGAATAGATAGTAACATAGTAACATAGAATAGATAGTAACATAGAATAGATAGTAACATAGAATAGATAGTAACATAGTAACATAGAATATATATTAACATAGAATAGATAGTAACATAGAATAGATATTAACATAGAATAGAGTAAATAGTAACATAATAACATAGAATAGATATTAACATAGAATAGATAGTAACATAGTAACATAGAATAGATAGTAACATAGTAACATAGAATAGATAGTAACATAGTAACATAGAATAGATAGTAACATAGTAACATAGAATAGATAGTAACATAGAATAGATAGTAACATAGAATAGATAGTAACATAGTAACATAGAATAGATAGTAACATAGTAACATAGAATATATAATAACATAGAATAGAGTAAATAGTAACATAATAACATAGAATAGATATTAACATAGAATAGATAGTAACATAGTAACATAGAATAGATAGTAACATAGTAACATAGAATAGATATTAACATAGAATAGATAGTAACATAGATTAGAGTAAATAGTAACACAGTAACATAGAATATATAGTAACATAGTAACAAGATAAAAGATAGTTTAGCAGTATTCTTACACGCATAATAACTATTCCCTCATTTTTCTTGATCTTAAAACGTCATTCTATCTTACAAACATTATCACTTCTTTTTTTTTTACATCACAAAGGACTGGCCAAGAGGGAAAAAAAATGCACCAATAAGCTTATTATTATTATTTCCTCGTTATTTTGAAAAACGTGTGATATGAGATTTTGAAGAACCATTGAAGAAGAGAAATGGATAAATTCATGATAAAAATAATTCAAAAGGCGACGAAAGCAATGTGTGTGTGTGTGTGTGTGTGTGTGTGTGTGTGTGTGTGTGTGTGTGTGTGTGTGTGTGTGTGTGTGTGTGTGTGTGTGTGGTGTGTGTGTGTGTGTGTGTGTGTGTGTGTGTGTGGTGTGTGTGTGTGTGTGTGTGTGTGTGTGTGTGTGTGTGTGTGTGTGTGTGTGTGTGTGGTGTGTGTGTGCGTGTGTGTAGGAGAAGATGAGGGCAGAGGGGGAAGGAGGAGAGGGAGAGAAGGGGAAGGAAAGAAGCGCAAATAGAAGAAGAATTGGAAAAGGATGAAAAACTTTTGAGGGAAGGGAATAGAAAGAGATGAATAATGGAAGGATGATGAAGGAAGGGAGATAAAGAACACAGCAAGAAAATGACAAAGTGAAGGAGACGTTTTGTACGAGATATAAATTATGACAGGAATAAAACGCGTGTGATCGATAGGCGACGTGAGGAATGAGTGAAGGAGAATGGCGCGATAAATAAAAAGACAGAAAAATAAGAGAAAACGAGAAAGATCAAAATAAAAGCTATGAAAAAAGTATAGAAAATAATGAAAAGAAGGAAATGCGAAGGAAAATAAATACTAGTAAACGAGAAAAGCAGGAAAACAAATAAAGATAAGGAAAATAGAGCTACGTTGGAGAAGATAAATAAAAGAGAGAGTAGAATTTAAAAGAACAGAGAAGAATTTATAAGAACAGAAAATTAAAAGAACCAAATGCAAAGGAAAATGAGCAGTATTAAAAACCAAAAAGAAAAGCAATAAAAGATAAGGAAAATAAAGGTAAATTGGAGAAGATAAAATTAAACAGAGAGAAGAAATTATAAATCACAGTAAATTAAAATAACTAAATAGGAAGGAAAATGAGCAATAGTAAAAAAAAAAAAAAACCAGGAAAACAAATAAATAAGGAAAATAGAGGAAAATGACATGATTAAATTAAATAATAAAAAAAAAAAAAAACACAGTAAATTAAAATACCTAAATGCAAAGGAAAATGAGCAATAAAAATCAACCAGGAAAACAGGAAAACCATTACAGATACGGATAAGAGGGAAATGGAAACGACACACTGAGGTGATTAGAGGACGACAAAGCAGCGTGAGAGATAAGATAAGGAAAACAGCGGCAGGGAACGAAGCTGCGTGAAGGAGGAGGCAAAAGCTTAAAGATAAAAGGAAAAATTAGGAGTTTAATGCAAGTCTGAAACAACGAGATAAACACGAGATTAGGAGGAGAAGGAGGAGAAGGAGGTGGAGGAGGAGGAGGAGGAGGAGGAGGAGGAGGAGGAGGAGGAGGAGGAGGAGGAGGAGGAGGAGGAGGAGGAGGAGGAAATGGAGGAGGAGGAGGAGGAGGAGGAGGAGGAGGAGGAGGAGGAGGAGGAGGAGGAGGAGGAGGAGGAGGAGGAGGAGGAGGAGGAGGAGGAGGAGGAAATGGAGGAGGAGGAGGAGGAGGAGGAGGAGGAGGAGGAGGAGGAGGAGGAGGAGGAGGAGGAGGAGGAGGAGGAAGACATCAACGAAAATTATGAAAAGTGAACATAAAATTAGGAAGAAAGAAAGAGGATAGGGAGAAGAAAGGGGGTGAAAGGATGAGAGAAGGGAGAAGTAGGGAGAAGAAAGGGGGTGAAAGGATGAGAGAAGGGAGAAGTAGGGAGAAGAAAGGGGGTGAAAGGATGAGAGAAGGGAGAAGTAGGGAGAAGAAAGGGAGGTGGATGAGGGAAGGGAGAAATAGGGAGAAGAAAGGGAGGTGGATGAGGGAAGGGAGAAGTAGGGAGAAGAAAGGGAGTAAGAGGAAGGGAGGTGGATGAGGGAAGGAAAGGAGGAAAGGAGGAGGAAAAGGAGATGTAGGGAGAAGAAAGGGAGGTGGAGAGGGAAGGAAGAAATAGGGAGAAGAAAGGGAGGTGGATGAGGGAAGGGAGAAGTAGGGAGAAGAAAGGGAGTAAGAGGAAGGGAGGTGGATGAGGGAAGGAAAGGAGGAAAGGAGGAGGAAAAGGAGATGTAGGGAGAAGAATGGGAGGTGGATGAGGGAAGGGAGAAATAGGGAGAAGAAAGGGAGTGCGGATGAGGGAAGGGAGCGAAGGTGTAGAGGTTAGAGGGAGACAAAGGAGATGTGATAAGAGAGAGGGGAGAAGCAAGGTGTTATGAGGTGATGTAATCCTAAAGGAGATGAGTGAGGAACAAATGGATAAAGAGACAAATTACGAGGAAATGACCACAAAAAAGGAGGATAAAGGAGATAATGAGGAGGAGGAGAACCAAATAAACGAGGAATAAAAAACAAAACCACGATAATGATGAAGAGTAAACATAAAGAGAGGATGAAGGGAAGTAAATAGACAAAAAAAAAAGACTAAGGATATATACGAAACAAAAGGAAAACAAAGACAGTATGTAAATAAGATAAACAGGGAAAACAAATAAACAAGGGAGGAAAGGGAAAAGGGGATAAAGGGGTACAAAGGAGATGAAGGAAAGTAGGAAATAAGGAAAATGGAGAAAAAATTGGATACTAAAATAGGCGCGAATAAAACGACAAGGGAGAATAAGGAAAGAAGGAAAATGAGACCCGAGTGATGTGGAAAGGCGCTTATGTGTAGAAAGGTAAATAGAAAAATAAGAATAGATAAGAATAGATAAGAATATAGATATGAAGGTAATAAGAAGGATATGAAGAGATAAATAGAAAGATATGCAGATAAGAAAAGATAGGAATAGAAATATAAGAAGTGAGAAGATAGGAAGGTAAATAGGAAGATAATACGATGAGAAAAGATTAGAAGAAAGATAAGATATTAGAAGACAGGAAGATAATGCAGCCCTACCGTAGATAACACTATAGTCGCCAGTCACTCGCCACTGCACTAATGTCGCCAGGCACAATATATTACGAATTTTAGCATCACTACAGACTTTTATGTGTCACTGAAGACGCATGTACAGTAGTTTATATTATGTACATCACCCTACATGTCTCCAGTGGCACATAAAAGTCTGTAGTGATGCTAAAATTCGTAATATATTGTGCCTGGCGACATTAGTGCAGTGGCAAGTGACTCTCGACTATAGTGTTATCTACGGTAGTGTAAAGATAACAAATAAGAAGATAAGAAGGTAAATAGAGAGATAAGAATATAAATATAATAAGTGAGAGGATAGGAAGGTGATGCAGCCCCAGATGATTCCTACAACGTGTACAAACATGTCCCTCAACCTTGCAACCAACACACACCAAGGACAGAAGAATGTGGGAGTCCAGGATTCCTGCGTCATAACCACGTCGCCACCTTATGAGAAAACTTACCACGCATAACATCGCACACGCACACACACACACACACACACACACACACAGACACCCACACACACCCACACACACACACACACACACACACACACACACAGAGACACCCACACAGTCACACACACACACACAGACACACACACACACACACACACACACACACACACACACACACACACAAACACAAACACACAAAGACACCCACACACACACACACACACACACACACACACACACACACACACACACCACCACACCAAGAAAACAACTCATTTCCACTTTATATTTTCTGTTTTTCCCCTCGTATTTTTTCAGATTTCTCCCCTTCGTTTTTTTCAGTTTTTCCCCTCGTTTTCTTTTCGTTTATACACATACAATATCTATATTTTCTCAATTTTCTTTTTCTTTCTCTCGTTTTGTTTAATACAGATACAAGTCATCCCATTTTAACTATACTTTCCACTTTACATTTTTCTCGATTTATTTTCCTTTACCCCACATTTTTTTAATACACATACATTGCAATCGCCTTTTAACCCCTACCATCACACCTATCACCATAAAAAACATCTCTATAATACGATGATACACTACTATGATATACTACTATAATACTATGATACACTACCATGATACTATGATATACTACTATAATACTATGATACACTACCATGATACTATGATATACTACTATAATACTATGATACACTACCATGATACTATGATATACTACTATAATACTATGATACACTACCATGATACTATGATACTATACTATAATACTATGATACACTACCATGATACTATGATATACTACTATAATACTATGATACACTACCATGATACTATGATATACTACTATAATACTATGATACACTACCATGATACTATGATATACTACTATAATACTATGATACACTACCATGATACTATGATATACTACTATAATACTATGATACACTACCATGATACTATGATATACTACTATAATACTATGATACACTACCATGATACTATGATATACTACTATAATACTATGATACACTACCATGATACTATGATATACTACTATAATACTATGATACACTACCATGATACTATGATATACTACTACAATACTATGATACACTACCATGATACTATGATATTCTACTATTCTATAACACGTATAATGTATATTTCAGAGGTTCGAGTCTGAATTTGACTTTTTAAATCCTCCTTTTTTTAATATCTAAGTCGGTGGAGTTAGCTTGGCACCGGTTGTGTCTGTCTGTCTGTCTGTCTGTCTGTCTGTCTGTCTGTCTGTCTGTCTGTCTGTCTGTCTGTCTGTCTGTCTGTCTGTCTGTCTGTCTGTCTGTCTGTCTGTCTATCTGTCTGTCTGTCTATCTGTCTGTCTGTCTGTCTTCCTGCCTGCATGCCTGCTTGCCTGCCTGTTTCTCTGCCTGCCTGCTTGCCTGCCTGCCTGCCTGCCTGCCTGCCTGCCTGTCTGTTTATCTGTTTGTCTATCTGTCTGTCTGTCTATCTGTCTGTATGTCTTTCTGTTATGTCTGTCTGTATGTCTGTCTGTTTGCTTATTTGTCTTATCTGTCTGTATGGCTGTCTGTTATTTATGTCTGTCTTTATGTTATGAGATGGCTACGAGTTGTGTGTTGGTCCCCATGGCTCCGGTACCAGAAACACCAACAGTTCTCTGCTTCTGAACTTTGCAAGGTCCAGAAGGTTGAGAATTGCAGGTTCTTGGTATCAGAGACCAGAGCTGCACCGCTGGACATGGTATAGTAATGCCGGAGGGGTAGCTAAGGAGATCGACCACATCCTCGTTAGTACTCGTTGGAGGATCCTCCAGAACTGCAGGGTTTACCGGAAGAATCTTAAGAGGTAACCATACTGTGTTTCATCTTGAGAAACTGAAGGACTTGACATGTGCTCATGAGTATGCGGTGGCAGTCTCAAATCGGTTTGATGTGCTCGGTGCTCTCGGGGATCCTGTAGAACTGTGGGATACCTTCAAACGTGAAACTCTACAGGCTGCCAAGGAGTGTATTGGGGAGCGCCCGAGGTCAAGGCGTGGTTTTGTCTCGACGGAGACGCTAAAGAAAATCGAGGAGAGTCGCGCTGCCAGGCTAGCTGGGAACCGGGACCAGCACAGGGCTCTGTCACGCCGGACTAGAACCCTCCTGAGAAGAAACAAGGAGAGGTATGTCAGGAGTCTCGCTGAGGATGTCGAGGGTTATTTGAACGCTAATGACCTCCGACCCGCCTACCGAGCCCTGAAGAAGCTCCGTTCCAAGTCTCCTTCTCGGGCGAGTGCTATTCGAACAGCAGATGGGCGCCTCGTGTCGGACATGGATGGCTCGTTGGGCTGAGTACTTTGGGCAGTTGTTCACGGTGGACCCTCCAACTGAGCAGCTTCACACCACTGGGTTACAGGCAGTGGATGCCGATCCTCCCATTGACGAAACCGCACCCTCTCTTGACGAAGTCAGAGAGGCTGTAGCAAAGTTGAAGGGTGGAAAGGCAGCTGGTGTTTGTAATATCAGTGCGGAGCTCCTCAAAGCTGGGGGTGAGGCCATGATCCGCGGGTTGCATGCTGTCCTGACTGCCGTGTGGCAATCAGGTACCATTCCTCCTGACTGGAAAAGGGGGCTGGTCGTCCCTATCTGGAAAGGGAAAGGGGACCGTCAGGACTGCAACAATTACCGCGGTATTACACTGCTCAGCGTACCAGGCAAGGTGCTTGCCCATCTATTGCTGACACGAATTCGCAGTCATCTGGTGAAGCATCAGAGACCTCAGCAGTTTGGGTTCACGCCTGGTAAGTCAACAACGGACCGTATCCTAGCGCTTCGTGTCCTGGTGGAACGCCGACGTGAGTTTCGACAGGGGATGCTTGCAGCCTATGTTGATCTCAAGAAGGCGTTTGACTCAGTGCATCGTGAGTCACTTGGGATCTTCTGCGACTTCGAGGGATTCCTGCAAGGAATATTGGTTTGATAACTGGTCTGTATTCTGGGACTGAGAGTGCGTGTGAAGTGTGGGGCAGGTGTATCCAGCTTCTTTCCTGTGAATACAGGAGTGAGGCAAGGGTGCGTCCTTGCCCCACACTTTTCAACGCTTGTATGGACTGGGTATTGGACAAGGTTGTAGATCAAAGTGATTGTGGAGCATCCGTCGGCAACACCAAGATCACTGATCTTGTTTTGCCGATGATGCAGTAATCTTTGCTGAGTCGCTGGAGGGTCCTGGTGATGGCTCTCGAGGCGCTGCACGAGGAGGCAAAGCCTTTGGGACTTGAGGTCTCCTGGCTCAAGACCAAGGTCCAGGTGTTTGGAGACTTACTAGATGAAGCAGTACAGTCTGTTCATGCGTGTGGCGAGGACATTGAGATCTTGGAAAGTTTTACATACCTTGGTAGCGCAGTCCATAATGAGGCGGGTCACGTCAAGAAGCCTTACGGCGGATTGGCATAGCCCACGGTGTTATGGACTCGCTCAGCGGGAGTATTGGCGTTGTCGATACCTGTGCAGGAGGACAAAGATCCGGATCTTCAAGTCGCTTGTGATCCCTGTCTTACTCTATGGTTGTGAGACATGGACACTAAATAGTGACTTGAAGAGACGAATCAATGCCTTTGGTAATAAGTGTTCTTCGCAGAATCATGGGTATCGATGGGATGATTACGTGTCAAATCAGCGATTGCACCGTGAGACTGAATCGAGGCCTATTACCTGCATAGTCCGTCAGCGCCAACTTCGGCTATATGGGCATGTGGCACGCTACCCTGAAACCGATCCTTCCCATCGGGTTGTATCTGTAAGAGACAATCCGGCGTGGAGGAGGCCAAGGGGGCGCCCACAAGGCTCGTGGCTGGGGAAAGTTGATGTTTCTTGTCGAGAGCTGCTTGGTATGGGAAAGGAGCCTGCATGGGAACTCGCGCGTGGTGACCCCCGGGAGTGGCGTCGTAGGGTGGGCGAAGCGACGCGCCCCCCGGCGTATGCCCCAAATGATTGATTGATTGATTTCTGTTATGTATGTCTGTATGTCTGTCTGTTTGCTTATTTGTCTATCTGTCTGTATGTCTGTCTGTTATTTCTGTCATTCTGTCTGTCTGTCTGTCTGTCTGTCTGTCTGTCTGTCTGTCTGTCTGTCTGTCTGTCTGTCTGTCTGTCTGTCTGTCTGTCTGTCTGTCTGTCTGTCTGTCTGTCTGTCTGTCTGGCTGGCACTCGAGGTAAAAACGAGGCGCAACTTGGGACTCTGATTTCCATATCCAGGATGCAAATCAAGACTTTCCAGGAACTTGGTCTATATTATCATAAATCAACGGAGAAAAGAAATATAACTAACACCACAACCAAGACCAGTTTCCAAGGAGTTTCTGAATAAAAAAATAACTCCGACCCGCGATTTAAGTTGTAATTAGAATTTCTCTCTCTCTCTCTCTCTCTCCTCTCTCTCTCTCTCTCTCTCTCTCTCTCTCTCTCTCTCTCTCTCTCTCTTTCTCTCTCTCTCTCTCTCTCTCTCTCTCTCTCTCTCTCTCTCTCTCTCTCTCTCTCTCTCTCTCTCTCTCTCTCTCTCTCTCTCTCTCTCTCTCAGGTGCCGCGATACAGAAGCCTGATGAATGTGTTTGCATATAATTGACCTTTGATGCAATAGTCACACACACACACACACACCACACACACACAACACACACACACACACACACACACACACACACACACACACACACCACACACCACACACACACCCCACACACACACACATCCGCCCAGCCAATCCCCGGCTGTGAGGACGCGCCGCGCACCGTAACAGGAATGAGACGTGTTTCATGCACCGAGAGGAACAGTAAAACGAGTAACAGGAGAAGGAGAAAAAGACAAAGAGGAAGAAGAGAGAGAAATATAAAATTGTATAAGAAAACAGGAGAGAAAGTGGAGAACCCGAAGACGAAGAGGAAGAAATATAAAATAAGTAAATAAAAAAAATTAATATATATATATAAGAACCGCGAAAAAACTAGTCATCTCACACTGTAATATATATTTTTTTTTGGGGGGGGAGGGTTGGGGCTTCTTTTACGTTGCCTTCATACAAAGCTTCCCAACAAACCTTTCCCAAAATGTTTCCCTAGCCAGTTCTTCCCCATCACCTCTTCCCCATCACCTCTTCCCCATCACCTCTTCCCCATCACCTCTTCCCATCAACCTCTTCCCCATTCACCTCTTCCCCATCACCTCTTCCCATCACTCTTCCCCATCACCTCTCCCCATCACCCTTCCCCATCACCTCTTCCCCATCACTTCTTCCCCATCACCTCTTCCCCATCACCTCTTCCCCATCACCTCTTCCCCATCACTTCTTCCCCATCACCTCTTCCCCATCACCTCTTCCCCATCACCTCTTCCCCATCACTTCTTCCCCATCACCTCTTCCCACACTCCACACTCTTCCCCATCACCCTCTTCCCCATCACATCTTCCCCATCACCTCTTCCCCATCACCTCTTCCCCATCACCTCTTCCCCATCACCTCTTCCCCATCACCTCTTCCCCATCACCTCTTCCCCATCACCTCTTCCCCATCACCTCTTCCCCATCACCTCTTCCCCTATCACCTCTTCCCCATCACCTCTTCCCCATCACCTCTTCCCCCCATCACCTCTTCCCCATTACATCTTCCCCATCACTTCTTCCCCATACACCTCTTTCCCCATCACCTCTTCCCCATCACCTCTTCCCCATCACCTCTTTCCCATCACATCTTCCCCATCACCTCTTCCCCATCACATCTCCCCATCAACTCTTCCCCATCACCTCTTCCCCATCACATATTCCCCATCACATATACCCCATCACCTCTTCCCCATCACCTCTTCCCCATCACCTCTTCCCCATCAGCTCTTCCCCATCACCTCATACCCACTTGTCTTTTACCAATTTTCCCCAATATTTCTTCTCCTACATATTTATTCCCCATCTATCATTCCCTTTCCCGCTTTATACCCAAGCATTATTTTCCCCTCAAACTATCTTCCTCCCTCAAAAAAATCTCGCTTTTCTCATTTCGTTCATGATATAATATTTTTTCCCTCTTATAAACATTACCATATTTTTTGCTCATTTCAGGAATATTGTAAGTTGTAGTGTTACTTGGGGAGTCGTATTGAGATGCAAACTGTAGTGAAAATATGATTAATGTCCTTTGATTAGACAGGTGTGTAGAGGGTAAGGAAATTAGGCGATAAAGGAGGTAGTTATATTGCACTCTGAAGTCTGTTATGGTGATGGAGAAGTGATGGTAAAACAGTATTGGGACACTCTCTCTCTCTCTCTCTCTCT
>JACEEZ010025314.1:12500-25000 GCA_016584305.1 Chionoecetes opilio | reverse complement strand
AATGAGAAAATAGGAGAATAAGAGGAGAAAATAAAAAGGATAAAGCTTGAAGGAAACGGACTGGGAAAACTGGGAAATGAAAAGGACGGAATAAAGGAAGAGTGACAAGAGAGAAAGGAGGAGGAGGAGGAGATTATAGAGGCGCCAGAAAGATGAAATGCAGCAGAGGTGACATGATGAAGATAGATGAACAAGGCAGACGAAGATGGAAAAGGAAGAAGGAAGGAGAGATAATGGGAAAAAATAAGTAATGAAATAACGCAAACGAAGAGATAGGGGAGAGAAAATAAAAGAATAGGCTGAAATGCAATAAAAGAATAGGCTGAAATGCAATAAAAGAATAGGCTGAAATGCAATAAAAGAATAGGCTGAAATGCAATAAATAGAATAATGAAATGAATAAAAAACGAATAATAAAAAGAAGAAATGAAATAAAGATAAATAATATATAATAAAATAAACAATAATAAAAAATAGAAATAGAATAACAATAGATAATGATAATGATAATAGAATAAACACATAATAACTAATAGATAATAGAATAAACACTAATAATAACTAAAGATAATAGAAAACACATAATAACTAATAGATAATAGATTAAACACATAATAAACTAATAGATAATAGAATAAACACATAATAACTAATAGATATGAATAAACAATATAACTAATAGATAATAGAATAAAACATAATAATAACTAATAGATAATGAATAAACACAGATAACTAATAGATAATAGAATAAACACATAAACTAATAATAATAGAATAAACACATAATAACTAATAGATAATAGAATAAAGCAATAATAATAATAGATAATAGAAAACACATAATAACTAATAGATAATAGAATAAACACATAATAACTAATAGATAATAGAATAAACACATAATAATAACTAATAGATAATAGAATAAACACATATAATAACTAATAGATAATAGAATAAACACATAATAACTAATAGATAATAGAATAAACACATAATAACTAATAGATAATAGAATAAACACATAATAACTAATAGATAATAGAATAAACACATAATAATAACTAATAGATAATAGAATAAACACATAATAATAACTGATAGATAATAGAATAAACACATAATAACTAATAGATAATAGAATAAACACATAATAATAACTAATAGATAATAGAATAAACACATAATAACTAATAGATAATAGAATAAACACATAATAACTAATAGATAATAGAATAAACACATAATAACTATTAGATAATAGAATAAAAACATAATAACTGATAGATAATAGAATAAACACACATAATAACTAATAGATAATAGAATAAACACATAATAATAACTAATAGATAATACAATAAACACATAATAACTAATAGATAATAGAATAAAATAAAATATAGATAACTAGAATAAGAAGATAAATAAAAAACTAATAGATAATAGAATAAACACATAATAATAACTAATAGATAATAGAATAAACACATAATAACTAATAGATAATAGAATAAACACAATGAAAAGAGAAAATGAGAAGAGAAAAAAGGAGGAAGTGAATGAAAATGATGTATTAGTGAATGAATTAAAAGATTGTTAGAGTATTGAGGAATACAAATATTAATAAGAGTGAATTAAAAGAAATGGTTAATGTAAAACGTAAGAAGAGAGAGAGAGAGAAGAGAGAAGAGAGAGAGAGGAGAGAGAGAGAGAGAGAGAGAGAGAGAGAGAGAGAGAGAGAGAGAGAGAGAGAGAGAGAGAGAGAAAGGACAAAGACAGATAGACAGATCAACAGACAGTCAGACAGATACAAGGACAGTGACAGATAGACAGAGCGACAAACAGTAAAATAACCCCCCCCCCACACACACACACACACACACACACACACACACACACACACACACACACACACACACACACACACACACAACACACACACACACACACACACACACACACAACACACACACACACACACACACCACACACACACACACACACACACACACACACCACACACACACACACACCACACACACACACACGAAGAAAGATGAATCCCTACATAATGAGATGCCAACCCATGCATCATCCAGACACCCCCTCCTCCCCCCCCTTCCTGGCAGCCTCGCCCCCGGGGGAGTGTCAGGGGGGAGGGAGGGGGGGTAAGATCCTCCAGAAATTAAATGGATATATCTCTCCTTACAGCACCACAAGAAGAGGAAGTTTCGTGCAAATTAAAATAAAACCTTGAGGCAGGACTATTTAAGAGTGTTTTTGTTTGTTTTTTTATTTTAATTTGTATGTATTTCTAGGCATGCTGTTGTTTTTTACTTGTTTTGTTGTTTTGCTTGTATTTTGTGCTGGTTGTTATTAATTGACGTTGTAGTTTGTGTCTTATTTCAATTTTTATTTCCTACCATGTATCATTTTCGTCCTTTCATTGTGTTTGGTTTGCTTGTCTTTCGTGCTGGTTGTTATTAATGGAAGTTGTAGTTGTAGTTAAGTTGTAGTTTATGTCTTACTTCAATTCTTATTTCCAACTATTTATCATTTTCATCTTTTCATTGTGTTTGGTTTGCTTCTCTTTCGTGCTGGTTGTTATTAATGGAAGGTGTAGTTGTAGTTAAGTTGTAGTTTATGTCTTACTTCAATTCTTATTTCCAACTATTTATCATTTTCATCCTTACATTGTGTTTGCCTTGCTTGTCTTTCGTGCTGGTTGTTATTAATGGAAGGTGTAGTTGTAGTTAAGTTGTAGTTTATGTCTTACTTCAATTCTTATTTCCAACTATTTATCATTTTCATCCTTTCATTGTGTTTGCCTTGCTTGTCTTTCGTGCTGGTTGTTATTAATGGAAGGTGTAGTTGTAGTTAAGTTGTAGTTTATGTCTTACTTCAATTCTTATTTCCAACTATTTATCATTTTCATCCTTTCATTGTGTTTGCCTTGCTTGTCTTTCGTGCTGGTTGTTATTAATGGAAGGTGTAGTTTATCTATTTGTATTTTAATTCTTATCTCCTACCCTATTTCATGTCTTCATTATTCACTTATTTGTCGCCCATCTCAGTCACAACTTTCACCCTCCTCTCCTCTCTCACCTTCCAATCTCTCCTTGACTACTTTCCTCCCCTTTCATTTCCTATTCTTTCCTAACACTTCTACAAGATAAACTTTTGCACGATCATATATATCACTAACTTTTTTTCTTTTCTACTACTATTTATTTTCTGTATATATTATTTTACACCTTTTAAACACTCCTCCCTTTTATTCTCTCTTTATATTCTCTCTCTCTTTTATTTATCTCTCTTTTATTCTCCCGCCTTCGTGCCCTCTCGCCTTCAGATCCACCCTCCTATTTATTAATATATCTCCTCTCTCTGTCTATTCCTTAACTTATCATACATATAACACACACTTACTAATCAAAATATAACATGGTATCTTTAAACCGTCCTTGATAATATTAATCTATAATAATATAAGCGAAAGTGTGTCTGTCTGTCTGTGTGTGTGTGTGTGTGTGTGTGTGTGTGGTATAGGTTCCGCCCCCCGTGGCGCAATCACCTCATATGGCACATTTTTGGAACCGGGTTGACCAGGGGAAGGTTTTAAGCCCACTTATGATATGATTCGATCACTTTTTTTTTTTTTTTTTTTTTTTTTTTTGCAGCCTATTAGCGATAATTGTGAAAAAAAGTGGGTTGCGAGAATTGAGGAAACCTTGATGTAGGGTGATGGGTAATGGGTGAGTGAATGGGTGGGGTGATGGGTAATGGGTGTGGGGTGATGGGTGAGTGAATGGGTGGGGGGTGATGGGTTGGGGGTGATGGGTGATGGGTGAGGGAATAGGTGGGGGGTAATGGGTAATGGTAAATATAAGCGAAAGTGTGTCTGTCTGTCTGTCTGTCTGTCTGTGTGTGTGTGTGTCTGGTATAGGTTCCGCCCCCCGTGGCGCAATCACCTCATATGGCACATTTTTGGAACCGGGTTGACCAGGGGAAGGTTTTAAGCCCAAGTATGAGATGATCCGATCCCTTTTTTTTTTTTTTTTTTTAACAGCCTATTAGCGATAATTGTGAAAAAAAAAGTGGGTTGCGAGAATTGAGGAAACCTTGATGTAGGGTGATGGGTAATGGTGAGTGAATGGGTGGGGTGATGGGTAATGGGTGTGGGGTGATGGTGAGTGAATGGGTGGGGTGTGATGGGTTGGGGGTGATGGGTGATGGGTGAGGGAATAGGTGGGGGGTGATGGGTAATGGTAAATATAAGCGAAAGTGTGTCTGTCTGTCTGTCTGTCTGTCTGTGTGTGTGTGTGTGTGTGTGTGTATGTGTTGTGTGTGTCTGGTATAGGTTCCGCCCCCCGTGGCGCAATCACCTCATATGGCACATTTTTGGAACCGGGTTGACCAAGGGAAGGTTTTAAGCCCAATTATGAAATGATCCGATCACTTTTTTTTTTTTTTTTAGCAGCCTATTAGCGATAATTGTGAAAAAAAAGTGGGTTGCGAGAATTGAGGAAACCTTGATGTAGGGTGATGATGGGTAATGGGTGAGTGAATGGGTGGGGTGATGGGTAATGGGTGTGGGGTGATGGGTGAGTGAATGGGTGGGGGATGATGGGTTGGGGGTGATGGGTGATGGGTGAGGGAATAGGTGGGGGGTGATGGGTAATGGGTGAGTGAATGGGTGTGTGGTGATGGGTAATGGGTGAGTGAATGGGTGGGGGGTGATGGGTAATGGGTGAGTGAATGGGTGGGGGGTGATGGGTAATTGGGGGAGGGATGGGTGAGGGGGAATACATACATTTCTACATCCTGATTTCAGGAAAGTTAGAAGGGGCTATCTGGAGAGTCCGTGTTTGGTGGGCCAAAGGCCCACCAAACACAGGTGGTGGGCCCACCACCAATAGCCCTCCGCAGGAGCTAGCCAAAAAGTCCGCCCGGAGGGCGGCTTTGCGGCTAGTAAGTAAATAAAAATGTTGGAAAAAAAAATGAGTGGAATTTTAGGGATTCGATCGGAGGCCATGTTATTTTATGATGATGACGATGATGATGATGATGATGTTGTTGTAGTCTTATGTGTATATAATGTACTTGTATAATTCCTGATACATTAGCAGATCACAGGAATCATACACGTACATTATGTCTCTACCTATCCAGTAACAAAATAACAAGGCTAATGCGACGGAGATGAGCACCGAGGCCACGTACAGCTTAGCGTATGCCCCAGCTTTACCTTCATGCATTGGCCTAACATTATATCTCACTTGCCAGTCGCTCAGTCGCTCGGCCAATCAGTATAATTGGGAGAAGGTGAGAACAGACTAACAAGGAAGATAACAAGATAGCCAACACTGCCCGACAGACACACGACACTACCCGACAGACATACGAGAGCGAGAAGAATGGTACGTACGTCAGTCCAGACTCGCGCACGTAAGGACCACGCATCGCTGAGGACGGAGACGACAAGGGCACGGCGGCAATTTTCTTCAGCGGTAAATACAATTGTCCTGCCAAACATACATCGTGCAGAGAATCTTGCCACTTTCCCTTGTAGGCAATCCCACTTTTCTTTATATCTCTGTCTGTTTCATTCTTGTTAAATTGCAATGATGAAAAGAACATCTGCTAATAACACTTTCATACAAAAAAAAAATAGTTATTGAGGAAGATTACATTTTGTTATGCTAATACGACTTCAACCAAAAAAAAAACGCAAAAAAACCCTGCGAGTAACACTTTCCTAAAAAATAACAACTAGCTATTAGGGAGCATTACATTATTTATGCTAATATACGCCTAACACACACACACAAAATAAATAAAACGTACTGAGGACTTTTACCACACACCAGAGACTTCTAACTCAACACTTCTTCTCTTCTCTCCCTCCACTCACAACGCCCTCTTCCCTCCCTACCTCTACAACTCCTCTCTTCCCTTCCCTTCACTCACAACTCATCTCTTCCCTCCCTACCTCTCACAACTCCTTCCTTCCCTCCCTACCTCTCACAACTCCCTCTCTTCCCTCCCTACCTCTCACAACTCCTTCTCTTCCCTCCCTACCTCTTACAACTCCTTCTCTTCCCTCCCTACCTCTTACAACTCCTTCTCTTCCCTCCCTACCTCTTACAACTCCTTCTCTTCCCTCCCTACCTCTTACAACTCCTTATCTTCCCTCCCTACCTCTTACAACTCCTTCTCTTCCCTTCCCTTCACTCACAACTCCCTCTCTTCCCTCCCTACCTCTCACAACTCCCTCTCTTCCCTCCCTACCTCTTACAACTCCTTCTCTTCCCTCCTACCTCTCACAACCCTCTCTTCCCTTCCTACCTCTCACAACAATCCACTCTCTTCCCTTCCCTTCACTCAAACTCCTCTCTTCCCTCCGTATACCTCTCACAACCCTTTCTTCCCTCCCTACCTCTCACAACTCCTTCTCTTCCCTCCCTTCACTCACAACTCTTTCTCTTCCCTCCCTACCTCTTACAACTCCTTCTCTTCCCTCTCTACCTCTCACAACTCCTCTCTTCCCTCCCTACCTCTCACAACTCCTTCTCTTCCTCCCTACCTCTTACAACTCCTTCTCTTCCCTCCCTACACTCTACAACTCCTTCTCTTCCCTCCCTACCTCTTACAACTCCTTCTCTCTCTTCCCTTCACTCACAACTCCTCTCTTCCCTTCCTACCTCTCACAACTCCCTCTCTTCCCTCCCTACCTCTTACAACTCCTTCTCTTCCCTCCCTACCTCTTACAACACCTCTCTTCCCTCCCTACCTCTTACAACTCTTTCTCTTCCCTCCCTACCTCTTACAACTCCTTCTCTTCCCTTTCCTCCACTCACAACTCTTTCTCTTCCCTCCCTTCCCTCTCTGCCTCTCCTTCCTCCCATAATGTCTTCCCTCCGACCCTCCTAATGCCTAACTTATACCTCACGCCAGCCCCGCAGAAACGATGTAGAATACTTGAAAACTACCTCCTTAGGACATACCACAATGGCTCTCCAGTAGCGGTAACGGCGTCTCGGGTGAAGTAATCCTCTTGTTTTGATCTGGAGAATGAATGGGACACAGGTTCGAAAAAAAAGGAAGGAGTATAAATCTCACAACTGATGACCGCGTTGGAGGGGAAGAAGAGGTGAAAGGAACCCAAAGAAAGAGGAATAACAAAGAGGGAGTAAGAGTAAGAGGGATGAATAAGAGTAAGAGGGACGAATGAAGATGTAAAGTGGCAAGGACTAAAGGAAGAGAGATGAGATGAGACGGAGAGGGACTCGAACTGGAGGACAAGATGGCAGACAAAGAAGAAAAAAGTGTACGTAAGAGTGAAGGACTGGAAGAAGACAGTGAGGACAATAATAAGGGAGAAAAGGATACGAACTGGAGGACGAGATGGCAGACACAGAAGAAAAACACGAGTGTAAGTAAGTGTGAGGGACTAGAAGAAGACAGTGAGGACAGGAATAACGGAGGAAAGGATGAGAACTGGAGGATTAGATGGCAGACAAAGAAGAAAATACGAGTGTAAGTAAGTGTGAGGGACTGGAAGAAGACAATGAGGACAAGAATAAGGACCGAAGACAAGAAAGAGGTGAGTTGAGGGGAGAAGACAATGAGGACAAGAATAAGGGAGAAAAGGATGAGAGCTGAAGACAAGGAAACGGACGAGGAAAAGATTGAGGAGAAAGAGAAACGGTGATAACAAAAGAACGAGAAGGATGAAGACAAGGATAACGAGGACAAGAGAAAATAAGAAAGGAATAAGAGAGTGAAAGCAATGAAAAGGGTAATGAAAACGAGAGCAATTAGACCGAAATGAAGAAATAGATTACAAGAGGAAAATGTGAACGTAGAGGAAGAGGAGAAAGAGGGAAGGAAAAAAGGAGAAAGAGGAGGAAAAAAGAGAAAGAGAAAAGAGGAGGAAAAAAAGGAGAAAGAGGAGGAAAAAAAGGAGAAGAGGAGGAAAAAAAAAAGAGAAGAAAGGAGGAGGAAAAAAAGGAGAAAGAGGAGGAAAAAAAAAAGGAGGAAAGAGAGAGAAAAAAAAAAGGAGAAAGAGGAGGAAAAAAAAAAGGAGAAAAAAGAAGGAGGAAAAAAAGGAGAAAGAGGAGGAAAAAAAGGAGAAAGAGGAGGAAAAAAGGAGAAAGAGGAGGAAAAAAAGGAGAAAGAGGAGGAAAAAAAGGAGAAAGAGGAGGAAAAAAAGGAGAAAGAGGAGGAAAAAAAGGAGAAAGAGGAGGAAAAAAAGGAGAAAGAGGAGGAAAAAAAGGAGGAAAGAGGGGAAAAAAGGAGAAGAGGAAAAAAAAGGAGAAAGAGGAGGAAAAAAAGGAGAAAGAGGAGGAAAAAAGGAGAAAGAGGAGGAAAAAAGGAGAAAGAGGAGGAAAAAAGGAGAAAGAGGAGGAAAAAAGGAGAAAGAGGAGGAAAAAAAGGAGAAAGAGGAGGAAAAAAAGGAGAAAGAGGAGGAAAAAAAGGAGAAAGAGGAGGAAAAAAAGGAGTAAGGGAATGAAAGCAATGAAAAGTTAATGAAAAAGAGCAAAATTAGACCGAAATGAAGAAAAAAATTGAAAGAGGAAATGTGAACGAAAATAAGGAGGAATAGAAGAGGAGGAAGCAAAAGAAAATATAAAGATAATAAGCGATGATAAAGATGACGAGACAAACATAAGGAAAACTAAACAGGACATGAGGACAAGATCAATAAAAAGAAAATGATAGAAGAAGAGAAAAGCACACAAAAAGATTAACCCCTTCACGCCCAGATCTTTCCTTTGCTATATAAATTTGCAAGTTGTCGAGCCACACAATTACGAAAAGTAACTGAATATACCAAGTCAGTTACATGGACAAGGATACTAAACAGGTCATATCTATAAAATATTGCTATATTCACTAAAATGGTCTAATGGTACTCAAATTACAATGGAAATTACGCTCTGGGTCTCAAGGGGTTAAGTCTGCCTAGAACACATTACCAAAAAAAAAAACTTTGAAACACCGTCTTACCAACCCTCGTCAGCGTAAATCAGACTTGCCAATCAGCTTAAATGGAAGGGAAAAAATGAGTCAACACACCTTTCTGAACGCCTAGAGGAACCCCCCCCTTCCCCCCCTCAGACACCCCCTCAGACACGCCCCCCCCCCGTCCTTTACCTATAATTGATGACCTACTTACTTTAAAGATCAAAGGTAGGGGAACACACGCACACACAACACACACACACACACACACACACACACACACACACACACACACACACACACACACACACACACACACACACACACACACACACACACACACACACACACACACACACACACACACACACACACACACACACACACACACACACAACACACACACACACACACACACACACACACACACACACCACACACACACACACACACACACACACACACACACACACCCCACACACACACACACACACACACACACACACACACACACACACACACACACACACACACACACACACACACCACACACACACACAAAACACACACACACCACACACCACCACCACCACCATCACCACTCACCACACACACCACCACTCACCACACACACACACACACACCACCACACCACACACACACACTCACATCATCACCACCACACACACACACACACACACACACACACACACACACACACACACACACACACACACACACACACACACCACACACACACACACACACACACACACACACACACACACACACACACACACAAACAAAAATTCCCGTTGCATTTCTCCTTTACTCATTAAATCATCAGGAATAATTTTTAGGCAACCCAAACAACACTCGGTAAAGAAGTGTTGGAGCAAGTAGGAGTAAGAGGAAGGGAAAGAGGAGGGAATATAAGGAGTAAATAAGGAAGGAGAAATAAGTAAGGGGAGTAAATAAGTCAAAAAGGGAAAGGAGTAAGAGGGAGAAGGGAGGAGGGAGTAAGGGGGAAGAAAAGGGGTTTTAGAGATTCTTCAGGTGGATGAGAGGAAGGAAAAAAGGTTGTGAAAAATATAAACGAGGAAGGAGGGGGAGGAGGAGGGAGGGGAGGGGGAGGGGGGGAGGGAGGGGGAGGAGGAGGAGGGGAGGAGGAAGGAGGGGGGGAGGAGGGGGGAGGAGGAGGGGGAAAGGAAAAAAGGAAAGGGGAAGAAAAAGGGAGGAGAAGGGGAAGAAGAAGGAGGGGAGGAGGGGGGGAGGAGGGGAGGAAGGAGGAGGGGGAGGGGAGAGGAGGAGAGGTAAAGATGACGAAACAAAGAAAAGAAAACAAAAACGGACGAGGACAAGATAAAAAAAAAAAAAAAAAAAAGAGATAAAACACGAAGGGGAAAAGCACGCACAAAATTATTAAGTCTGAAAATACACTCCCAAAAAAAAAACTACTACTATTAACTATTACTACTACTTTATACATACTAAAGTTAAATTTTCTTTTCCAAAGGGTACCATAATTCTCCCCAGGGGTCACGCTGCGGGTCGGGATGTAGAGACACTAATCAACGCTGCTTCCCCCGCTGTTTGAAATATACCTGTAGTAAATAACAGGTAGGAAGTCTAGAAGAGGAGTCCCACTGCTTGATTATATGCTATGATACCTTCTCTTCTCTTCTCTTCTCCTTCTCTCCTCTCTCTCTTCTCCTCTCTTCTCTCTCTCCTCTCTCTCTCTCCCCTCTCTCTCTCTCTTCTCTTCTCCTCTCTCTCTCTCTCCTCTTCTCTTTTTCTCTCTCTCTCTCTCTCCTCTTCTCCTCCTTCTTCATTCCACACCGAAAGGGAAAAATTTTTTTTCGAGGTGAGGGGTTTTTTGCTGCGTGAGACGGGGTTTTGCCTACATTGGATCATGTTTTAACACACACAACGCCACCACACACACACACACGCGACGCACAACAACACACGCACACACACACACACAAACACACACCACCACACAAACGAAGCTTTAGCAAGTCGTGATCTTACGTTACATACCCAAAAAAAGATGACTATTCTACGCTTTAGTTTTTCTTCTTTTTATTAAATTATTGTTCATTTACGATTTAGGTCATCGTTGTCCTGCTTTAGACTGAGATAATGGAGAGGAGAGAGAGAGAGAGGAGAGAGGGGAGAGAGAGAGAGAGAGGAGAGAGAGAGAGAGAAGAGGAGAGAGAGAGAACGGGAGGCGAGGAAAAGAGGGAGAGAGAGAGAGGGGAGGTGTGCAGTGTAATAGGACTAAAATTTGGTTCCAACGTGTGGATCTGAAAAACACTTGCTCACACCTGAAATCTATATTTATAGTGTGTTGTTTTTGGGTGTGTGTGGTGTGGGGTGGTGTGTGTGTGTGTGTGTGTGGTGTGTGTGTGTGTGGTGTGTGTTGTGTGTGTGTCCCTTGGCTGGACGCACCGTGTACTGTTGAGCGTGTCGAGTGTTCAGTGTTGCCTGCCCCTCGCCGGGTGGTCTAGGTAATTATTTTGAGGGCAGCGAGGAAGTCAAGCATGAACTCACTAGTTGGTTTGTGTGTGAGTGCGTGCAGTGCGTGCGGGGTGTGTCTGAGGGTGTGTCTGAGGGGGGAGGGGCGTGCGTCGGTCCCTGTAAAGGCGCCGGGCGGAGTGGGGGAGGCAGGGCAGGAGTGCGTGCGGCCGGAGACCCAGATGGGGGCCCGGGAGTGCGCTGGTGAGGAGGCCCGGTGGTGTGGGTGGCCCTGGTGGTGTGGTGGCCCTGGTGGTGGTGGTGCGGCGCGCGTGTGTGGTGGAGGAAGGTGGCCGTCAGTATGCCGCTGGCCAGTGAGGGGAGCGGGCTGCTGTCGTACGCCCGACACGCCATGGGGGGCCGGGCCGGCCACTCTAATGGAGGGGGGCAGCGCTCGGAGGGACTCTCGGCCCGCTGCCTCGAGGGGCACCTCCCGCCCCCAAACCGAGTGGACCCAATACACTGTTTCCCGACAAAAACCGGAGGGGGCGGTGGCCTCCTGGTGCGGGTGGTGGTGGCAGTGGTGGGGGTGGTGATAGAGGGGGGTGTGGGCGTGCATGGGCGTGGGTGGTGGTGGCGGTAGCATGGGCGGCTGTGCTGGCGCCCACATGCCAAGCCAACCCGGACGCCAAAAGACTCTACGACGACCTGCTCAGCTCGTACAACCGCCTCATCCGGCCCGTCGGGAACAACTCCGACAGACTCACCGTCAAGCTGGGCCTCAAGCTGTCGCAACTCATCGATGTGGTGAGTACTGCACCATTCACTCACTCACTCACCACGCCCTCCCACCCTCTGTGGGAGCCATGCTCGGGCCCAGGGCCTAACACGACCCGCCGCGACAAATTATAAGTTCCTTCCCTCACTATTGGTGTCCCCGTCGCGGGCATGGGGGCGTGCGGGCGTGTGACACATTGCGGGCAACTTTAGGCGGCGGGGGTGTAGTGGGCGGAGTCGGTGGTCGTGGGCCTCACAGTTAAACGACACGCCCCTGCCAAACAGGCCGC
>JACEEZ010025314.1:2500-7500 GCA_016584305.1 Chionoecetes opilio | reverse complement strand
ATCTGTACCGCTTTTGCGAGCTACGAGCCAGCACGCCGCCGCCCTCTTAAAGCTGAGCACGGACCCTGTTCTTCGGACCAAATCAATTAGAAACAAACAACCAGAAGGTGAGTTTCATTGTCCTGGACCAGCTTATGTGGAGGGAAAAAAAACATGAAAAAAACACAATGGAAATCTTGTGAAGTACTGCACATAAAGGGAAAGAAAGTACTAGACATAATAGCCTCTTATAGTAACTGGTGCGTATAAATGGAAAAAATACATGAAATATATAAAAAACAAGCCATATTCTACACGCACGTCTTGAGACAAGGACGAAACACATGAAGATGAAAGAACTAAAACTGAAACATCCAAAGAACGCAACGTAAGAAGAAAAAGAGAGTAACAACCAATAACAATAACAATAACAAAAACACTAACATCCTCCTAAGTCATGGCAATGCCAATCTCGCCTCTCGCTCCAACACTTCAAGCTTTCACCACACAAACAACACACAAGACACAACAACACACTGACGACACGCCACCAACACCAACACAAGAACACAAATATGGCAACACTCGTGAAAAAGGATGCTGCAATACCTATGAACATTGGAAACAGCACCATATAGAACCCAACACCTCCGCAACACAATTAGTGAACGAAAAGTTGATAAATGTATGGAATTAAGAACACCTCATACAACGCAATACATGACGCAATACTAAACAATAATCACACATCACGAACTACAGCTTGTACCGTTCCATCCTTGTTATAAAGGTAACGATTAAACTGATAACTGGTAACTAACTGATAACACATATATTTGATTATAACATGTACAGTATAAAGCTCTATCCAGTGTCATAAACAAGCTTAAATAGTGTTCGTAGCTAAAAAAAAAAAAAAAAAAAAAAAAAAAAAAAAAAAAAAAAAAAAACCAGCAGTGGCAACACAAAAAATAGCTTTCACCGAACCCACACTCTCTAATTGCTGTAAGAATTGTTACTATAAAATTGTCTGAGTTAATGATGGTTATAGGAGTATAGTGACGGCAAAACTTCAGAATCAACATGAAGTTAATGATGCTATCTCGTCGAGGCCCCAAATCTCCTCGTAAGAAAAAAACGTGACACAATTCGTGGAGTTTACGAGGATAGAGGCTCGGTGGTGAACATTGGCAATCACACACCAAACACAAACAACACCACACACACACAACACACACACAACACACACACACACACACACACACACACACACACACACATACACACACATACACCAACACCTATATCACAATAATAATAGATAATAAATGGAAGGCACCTCGCATTTTTTTCTCGGGAAAAACATATTAAAGCGTGGGAAAATATAAAAAACAAAATATGTCAAATATATATCATATATAAAAATGATTGCACTTAAAAAAATTGCTCGCCACGCCGTGTGATGCAGACACTAACATGTGATGTGCCAGGTTACAAAATTACACCGGCCCATTACAGAGTTATTTATCCCTTACAGGAAGCAATAACGTCCCAGTTACGTTCGTAAAAAAAATCAATAAATAACTAAAAGTTTAAAAAAAATCCCAACGTCAAGAAAAAATATATAACAAAATAATCTGAAAATCACGAAAATAAAAAAACAAAAACAGATATTTCCCTAGAATCTGAACAAACAAAAATAGTGACAACGAGAATGAGTCATGAAAACACCAGAAAAGTATTTAAGCTTTCACTCTTTTCATTACTCTTCCATTTTCTTTTTCGCCTTCCCTGTACTCAGTAAATTATTGAGGAAGTGAGTGAAAGAAGAGGAGGGAGGAGGAGAAGGAGGAGGAGAGGAGGAGGAGGAGGAGGAGGAGGAGGAGGAGGAGGAGGAGGATTAGGACATAGTAGCAATGCGGACAAAATTATAATTAAATATGAAGGGTTATATAATCAACAAACCATTACTGTGTTTCTACCATTAACCAGGAGAGGGAAAAGAGAGGGAAGAGGGAGGGGATAGAGAGAGGGAATGAGAGGGAAGAGAGAGGGAGGGAGAGGTAGAGAGAGGGAAGGAGAGGGTAGAGGGCAGAGGAGAGAAAAAAAAAAAAAAAAAAAAAAAAAAAAAAAAAAAAAAAACAAAAAAAACACAAAAACAAAAAAGGCGAAAGAGAGGGTAGAGAGAAGGAGGGAGAGGGAAGGAAGAGAGGGAAGAAGAGGGCAGGGAGGGAATTCGAGGTAGAGAGGGAAGGAGAGGGTAGAGGGAGGGAAGTAGAGGTAGAGAGAGAGAGTGAGAAGGTAGAGAGAGGGAGGGAGAGGTAGAGAGAGGGAAGGAGAGGTTTTTAGAGAGAGGGAATAAAGAGGCAGAGAGGGTTAAGATGAGGGGACGAGAGTAAAGGAAGGTTATTCTCGAACAAGGGCACCACTCACCTCCACACACGGGCAAGGACCGTAAGGCTGCCATGGCCTTCACCTCTTTGAGATAAGAACTAACCTCACTTAACACCATCATCTTTGTACCCTCTTCCCATGCTTCCTTTCATCTACTCTCTTCTCCTTCTTCCTTTTATCCTTTCTTTCATCCTTCCTCCTCCATTCCCTCTCTTAACCTCCCCTCTCCCTTCCCCCTTCTTTATTTTATTTTCCTCTTATTCCTCCTCCTCCATTCCTCTCTTAACTCCCCTCTCCCTTCCCCCTTCTACTCTCCATATCACCCCTCCTATATTTCTTCTACCTCCCCCCTCCATTTTCTCCTCTCATTTACCCCTTCTTTCATTGGTCTCGTCCCCTGCTTTCTTCCCTCAATATTTCCTTCTCCTCTCTTTCCCGCTCATTCTATTGTCTCCTCCTTTACTTCTCTTAATCTCCACTCCCTTTTGTCCATCTCTTTTCCCTTATGTTTTTTCCCTCATCCCATTCTTCACTTCTTCTCTCCTCCTCCTCCTCCCTCCTCCTTTCTTTTCCCTTTATCCTTTTTCTCCTATCTCTTTCATTCTCTCTTCTCCTCCTCCTCCTCCTCCTCCTCTCCTCCTCCTCCTTCTTCTCTTGCCTCCTCCTCCTCCTCCCCAAAGCATAACATGGCCTCGGGGAACTTATTACGCCACACATCGTTGATCCAAACACTTGCACACCATAAACATAGTCTCCATGATAAGGAAAACGACCCTCGCCGACGTCACGATCAAGCATTAACAAAATGTATTCCCTTCATACACGCATTGGGAGATACCACCAGCCGAATAAACACGTCAAGAAAGAAAAGACTGAAGGTAAGAGAGAGACATTGAGAGAGATAAGAGATAAGGTTTGCGAGAGTGGCAGCGAGAGAGAGATTTAAAAATCGTTTGGCTGCCCTAGTGACTCTGCGTTTTCTATGAAACTAGAGAAAAAGTTAGTTAGTATTGAGGCGTCATGGCTGTCTTTCTTGATCAACGAAATGTAGAACAATATAACTATAGGGGAGAAGAGGAGAGAGAGAGAGAGAGAAGGAGAGAGAGGAGAGAGAGATACGAGAGGAGAGAGGAGTGAGAGAGAGAGAGGAGAGAGAGAGAGAGAGACTCCGGAAGGTATATCGGCTAAAGAGACCTCACACCTGAGTCCTATGTGGCTTTCCTGGAGGAGGAGGAGGAGGAGAGGAAGACAAAGGAATACAAAGGAATACAAAGGAAAACACCAAACAGCAAACAGACCGATAGGTCCCCCTTACAAGACTGTTGCTTTAACTACACTACACTAACTAGATAATAAGAGAGAAGGATAGGAAGTAGAAGGCTCCTCCTCACCCACCCATCCTCCAAGCCGAAGCTGGCCTGGAAAAGAAGTAGGATACCATGCAATATAGAAAAACTGCATGGAATTTGTGAGGAAAGTTTGAAAGCTGTAATCTATGGTAAACTATAACTAGTTGTGGGGGTAGGTTTAGTCTTGATAGATAGGTCATGTTATGTGTGTTTTGTAATGGTGTGAACACAGTGTGGAGGTTCAAGGGTGGTGGGCGGCAGCCTTGCCTGGTCGCTTTCTTGGGAGCAGGGCAGTCAATCCAGGCCCCAGCGCCGTCAATCCAACTGGGATTGTGTACTTTCCATGTAGGACGCCGTACACTTCAATGCCTCCTGCAGCAGGACCCCTGGTACCTTAAATCCCGATGGTGGTCACTTAACTGTCAGGACCCTAAACTGACCACAGCCCGTTCACAGGTCGAGAGTAGTTAGTGTAACCGTTAACTCGGGGCTATCTGTGTGTGTTATAGGCTAATGTAGTGTTGGTGGAGGTCAGTGTGGAAGTTCACGGTGGTGCTGGCAGCCTTGCCTGGCGCTTTCTTGGGAGGCAGCAGTCAATCAGGCCCAGCTCCGTTTCAATCCACTGCGGTAGTGCACTTTCCAGTAGGACGCCGTGCACTTCAATGCCCCCTGCAGCCAGTGACCCCTGGTAGATAAATCCCGATGGTGGTCACTAACTGACCGGGCCCTACTGAACCACAGCCGTCACAGGTCAAAAAGTTTGTAGTAGTGACCGTTTATAGGGGCGTCGAGACGTGTGGGAGGGGTTGTGTAGACGCGACTCGCATCATTTTACGCAATGAGAGTAAGTTCAGAGGCCCGCGCCGCGAGATAAATTTATTATTCCGATGATAAACAGCAGTGACAAACCGGGGATTTGATATGAAATATTATCGAGGGCGACTTTTAAATGATTCTATTGTATTTGAGTTTATACGTCGACGGCAGCCCATTCCATACGTTACAACACGGTTTGTGAAGAAGTACTTTGCTTCGTTTAGTTACAAACCGTTTCTGCTTATTTAATCCGTTGTTCTAGTTGAGCTTGACCGGTTTTCTAGCGTGAAAAAGATTTCTGGGACTACGTTCGTAAATCCGTGAAGATTTTAAATACTCGATGAGGTCACCTCTTATCCTTCGTTTGTTAGTGGAATAGGTTAAGTTCTTTGAGCCGATTTCGTACGATGTATTTTCGCAATCTATGGTATCATTTGGTTACTCTGCGCTGTATTTTTTCTA
>JACEEZ010025313.1:5000-15833 GCA_016584305.1 Chionoecetes opilio | reverse complement strand
GACATTTACTAAGATGACAGTATATCCTATTACTGATAAATCGTCTATATGATAGTCCATAGACCACTAATCTCTTTGTCGGGCCCCCGCAGACCCCTATGCAGCCCCGCAATTCAAAACATTTTCGCGTGTACAGTCCAGGTAGACAGGGGTCTATGGTGAAGGTCAAGAGAAAGGGTTGAGGTGGGTGAGGTGGTGGGTTGGGTGAGGTTTGGTATCTGTTTCATGGCGGGGTGATGAAGGACAATCGATCCGTGGGTTGTGTTTATGTCATCGTTGGGCCCTTTGGGCAATCGATCTTCAGTGAGGGATGAGGATCTAAACCACCTTACAGGACTCCTGAAAGGGGAAATTACTCCACCCGAAGGATTACCGTACGTTTCTTTATCGTTATATTTGTTGGTGTTGTGGTGGTTTGTGTGTGTGTTGTGTGTGTGGGGTGTGTTTGTGTGTGTGTGTGTGTGTGTGTGTGTGTGTTGTGTTTGTGGGGTATGTGTGTGTGTTGTGTGTTTTGTGTGTGTGTGTGTGTGTGTGTGTGTGTGTGTGTGTGTGTGTGTGTGTGTGTGTGTGTGTGTTTGTGTGTGTGTGTGTTTTTTTGTGTTTTGGTGTGTGTGTGTGTGTGTCTGTCCTTAATCCTTGATTTACTAAGTCTTCTTTTCCTTTCATCTTCTCCAGTAACATAAGAACATAAGAACATAAGAAAATAAGGAAGCTACAAGAGGCCGCGAGACCTACACGTGGTAGTTCCTGTAGAATAAAAAATTTGTTCACTTATACACCAGAAAAGCAACCCATTTGAACGCATGATCTGCAATAATATGGTTTAGTTATTCACTGATGTGTTCAAATCACCTCAAATGTTGCTCTTCACTGGACCACTTGCGGGGCCCTTAGGGAAACCCCACACACCTCAACTAACATAACATTTGCCAGGGTTTAAACAAAATTATGAATGCTATGCTATGCCATGTTGACTTAGCACCACAACTCCTTTAAACACAGGACCTCCAACCGTGACCACACACAGTTCTTCTCAGTGGCACAGTAGGAAGCATACCCAGATAACCTATTCAAAATTAACTTAAAAGCAGGACTATCATTGATGGATGTGGTGGTTTATTTTTAATCAGGGAAAACCAACAAGCCTGACAACTAAAAATAATGTACTCATAGGTGAAGTAAAATTAATACTGTACAACTAAACAGCTCTAGTTATGGTTCTACTCTAAGCACCCTAAGCGGAGTTACTGAAGAAAACACTACAGTACAATATTAGCTGCACTTTCCTCTCCTTCCTTAAGAGAGGTCGCTGCACTGCGTAAGAACCTCCCCAGCACTTTCATGGCACCTTTAGGTATGTACATCACCGCGATAACAAAGGCAATAACTGAAAAGAAACACTAAACATTGAATTGTCAGCACAGAGACCCATAGTGGCTGTTAAGGTAGGGTATAAAATAGTGAATGGATAAAAACATCTTACTTGATCAACAAAACCAGACATCTCTTTAGTCTTCCTTCATATTTCAGCATCCATCTTCTCTTCCCACATCCTATCATTTCTTTCTACTTGCATGATATCTCCGTCCTGATCTCATGTAACCACTTCCAGCATCCTATCATCTCAACTCACATCTTCAAGGTATCTTTCAGGCAGTCACGGGTTCCAGCTCATCCCAAGAGAGACACGAGTATAAGTTATCTACGAAGCTACTCATCCAACATGTCTTTGCTCGTGTGTCTTGTTCTGGGTGGGAACGAGGCAGCATCACTTATTTTTCGTTAACGGGAACAATAGGATTGCACAAGAGGCCGGAAGAAGAGAGGGAACACAACCTTAGGTAGGAGTCTCTCTCTCTCTCTCTCTCTCTCTCTCTCTCTCTCTCTCTCTCTCTCTCTCTCTCTCTCCTCTCTCTCTCTCTCTTTTCCGTCTCCTCTCCTCTCCTCTCTCTCTCTCTCTCTCTCTCTCTCTCTCCTCTCTCTCTCTCTCTCTCTTTTCTCTCTCTCTCTCTCTCTCTCTCTCTCTCTCTCTCTCTTCTCTCCTCTCTCCTCTCTCTCTCTCTCGCTCTCCGCTCTCGCTCTCGCTCTCGCTCTCGCTCTCGCTCTCGCTCTCGCTCTCGCTCTCGCTCTCTCTCTCTCACTCCATTAATTCAGGCTGTGTGAAGTTTCACAAATTATTTTCATCTTTGTGTGATTATTTAACAATTTTTTATTTAGTTGTATGCTGCGTACTGTCATTTTTGGTCGTTGATTCTGACACCACATAAAAACCATTGGCTATCTACTATTTTATCGTGATTTATCTTCCCTGATTAATGTTCTAGGCAGGCTTCATTTTTAAATTGTGAAAATCAAACTCCATCTGGAAGAGCGCCATTAATCACACCTCCCTCCTCCCGAAGTCCCTTCCCGCCGCCAGCACACCTGTGCAATAAGTTTATTGTGGTGGAGCTTCCCGAGGCATTTTTCAGCACCTTCCCTGCACGGCCGCGTACGGGAGTTAAAGGCTTATCTCTTTTCATCTTAATCTCTGCTCGGGGAAAATGAACCTGAAGGGAGTGGAATGGGAAGGACAGGGAAGGACACATTCCTTTCAGACGCCTCGTACAGATTATGTGCTTTTCTATCCCAGATACCGGTGAAGCAGGGAAGGGAGGGGGGAAGGGAGGCGACAGCAGGCAGAAAGGTTCGAATTGAGCCAATCAGCAGGTGGCGCGTCCCTGTGTAATGAGGTCCTCAGGGCTGCCAACACCTGGGGCGATTCACTCATTTCTGAAAAGTGAGATTCCGGCAATATTGAATAATGGGGGCCTGGAATTCCGTGCCCTTGATATGCAGGGGTTGTTGGCCTCGCCGCTGTGTCTGGCGGCGGCCACGTTAGCACTCTGGACCTGCCGCAGCCCTAATACAATACACAGGCAACCCTCGCCGGTGCGCGCCGATCCCTCTGCCTCAGGAACGGAGTAGCAGTGATTCTCTATGGGGAGTCACGGTGGGGATAATGCTTGTTTTGATTTATATCACTGCTTTTAGACAATCAGTAAAGTAACTCGTTAATTGAAGCACAATTTATAACTGAGTATACCAAAGTCGAGAGAGAGACTTATCCTTGGAATAAATATACTATGGGTACATTGGGGGCGGCAGGTTCTGCTTCCAAGGCACCAAGGTACGTCGTGCGTTTGTCGTCTGAGCCTGGCTTGATTATCTTTTTTTCAGGGTCCACTAATCTCTGCAGGTGTTGTCTCGTTCTATTCTAATGCCTTGCTTCTCTTCTAAGGCTCTTTAATAATTTTGTAAAAGCGTCCAGGTACACTAACTCGTGTAGTATTCACTCGTGGACCTTCTCTATTACATGAGGCAGACAGGCAGGCTACTTATATGTATCTTACTGAACTCTGCTACATTATGCTTGTTTTACACCAGTTTGGTTAAACGTCCATGTCTCATGTTGATTTATCGTATCCGTGTTTTATCCTCTATCCTATCCACATACTATCTACAGGCTTACGCGGATGATCTTTACGCCAGAATCCGTTCATCGAGATTTACCGCGCAGATTTAAAGTTGCTTCCCAAGCTATACAAAAATGCAGAAGGCATGAATCGTATATCTGACAGCGACGTACATCATCTTGCACACTCACCGGTGTGTGGGAGGGAGGGTTTCCCTCCCTCTCCTCCCTCCATAGGCGGTTGACAGTTTGCGTGATTTTGATCTTATAGCCTGCAGCGTTCCCCTATATCCCGTGTTTATGCCTGTTTTTGCTGGATTACATAATGGGTGGAAAACATACGGATGGCACAACGATTCAAGCAATCATTGATCTTTACAAGGCTGGGATCAATAATAAGGAAATTTGCAAGCTTAAAGGACTAAAGCTTAGAACAGTGCAAAATTTGATCCGCTGATTTAAGGCTGGCGGAGAGGTGAATCTCCCGCTCCCAAAAAAACAACCTGGGAAACCAAAAAAAACGTGTAACAGAACCAGGAGCGTGTTAAGGCGACAGCTTGATGCCAATCCTAGCCTTACAGCCAGAGAACTGAAGGAGGAAAATCATACTCTTCTTGGTAATGTGTCGCTTCGTACTGTACAGGAAACTTTGAAACGTGACCTTGGCTACAGGTGTTACCGGGCGCGGAATAAGCCACTGATAAATGACCGCCAAAGGAAGAACAGGCTTCACTTTGCAAAGAAATACAGAGATTGGCCTCTCGACAAGTGGCGGGCTGTGCTGTGGATTGACGAAAGCACATTTTGTGTGAGTGGAGGAGGACCAGCAAAAGTGTACCGTCGTCCCGGCTCAGACCCCACCGAGCCTCGCTACACACGAAAGACCACAAAACACCCTCCCAGTTTTAATGGTGTGGGGTGGCTTTACTTTTCATGGTATTGGAACTTAGTTATTTTCCCAAAGAACACAACTGTTAACAAAGTGGTGTATTTTGATTTTTAAATGACCACCTGGAGGCCTGCTTTGAAAGACACAGGCACAGATTTTCCAACAGGAAGGAGCATCCTGCCACATAGCTCGAGATGTGATACAGTGGCTTGATGACTGCAAGATTGGGAGAATAGATGACTGGCCAGGTATTCTCCCGATATATCACCCATAGAAAATCTTTGGGCCATCATTAAAGGCAAACTCCGCTCACGTGACACCTCTACACTCCCCAAGCTTGAAATGGAGCTCCGAAAGTGTTGGGAAGAATTTAAGCCTGAGTTCCTTCAAAATCTTGCTGACAGTGTACCACGTCGCCTTCAAAGGGTCATCAAGAGGAAGGGCTACGCAACGAAATACTAACTACAATTGTAAGTGTTGATATTCTACATTATTTTGTCATAAACATGGTGCGTCATACGTATAAACATTCACTTTTCGGAGGCGCGCACTGATTATCCACGCAAACTGTAGTAAAAAAGATGCCAGATGACGGAGGATGATTGTAAACCTTAATTAACAAATCATCCTTGTAATGATACACACAAGATGTTGCACTGTATTACCGATATGTTGCCAAATGTTGCCTTGATATAACGATACCAAGTAACGCATGTCGGATATAAACGAAGGATACTAAACTCTCGCCAAAGAAATTAAATATAAAAGCTTGCCTGGCTGGATGCTTGGAGGAGCCACCCCAGGAAGATTTCCCTGTTATAGAGAAATTCAGGTAACTACAGGGAAACAGGGAAGAAAATGAAAATATACCAAAATATAGGGAAATTCGAAAGATACGGAGAATATATAAACTTTTTGTGTATATATCTCTAAATTAAGAGAGAGAGAGAGAGACCTGCTGTAAGCCCCGAAAAAGCCGTATCGTTCTCGTCCGGTTTTCGTACAGTGTCAGTACAGTACGTGTTCAGAGGTCCTCTATCAGAATCCCGTGAGTTCATTCTCAGTTCCCGGTAAGGCTTCCGTGCTGATTGACGTTTGCCATGGAAGTCTCTGAAGGATTTATGTTACTGTGTTATTGCTGTGACCTATAGTCATATAAATACTCCTCCAGCCAGGGGCGCACCCAGCAATATTTTTCGGAGTGGTGGAGGAGGGAGGGGAGCAGATATTTGTATTCGCCACCCAGTACATAGTAAACCTGCCAGATTTGTTGCTAGCGGCTGGATGGTAATTTTGTTCCGCCATCGGCTGATTGCCTTTTTTAGGCCTGATTTCTTATTTTTGCAACTGAAGCAATAGTTTTGGTGGTTTTAGATGTTTGTTCAAGACATTTCATCTAGCTTAAGCGCGACCAAATCAAGGTACTATACATGTACACGCTCACATCGCTAGAACCTCTAATAAATTTTTTTTGTAACTGACTTAGTGTATTCTGATTTCTTACAAGGAGGTACATTTCGGAGAGCCCCCTGGGTTCATCACTGCCTCCATACAAGCGGAAACGCCAGTCGTACACCCAAAGATACACTGAAAAATGGGAAAGTGACCCCAAATTTTAAAGTTGGCCGAAAAGAAGGGGTAAAGGTCCTCTCTGTATTTCCATTGCAAATTGTGCAATTCTGACGGAAAAGCTGATATAGAGGCGACAGGGAAATACACGGCTAAACAGGCAAATGTTTGAGGTGAATATATGCAAATTTTGGCAGCTCGATCTGGCAGCACTGATGTGCTCGCCACTCGGGCACTGAGTGACGGGAAGTCACGCACGGCCAGGTTTTCATTGTTTTGTGATTATTAGCGTCACTGTCATCGGTCTTCACTGCTGCAGAAGGGGAGCAACACCTGGTAAGTAACCTGACGCGACTGTTATATAGTGGGGGTCGAGAAACAGCTTATATTGAGGTGGTGTTGATTAAAAAATTGTTATGGAGTGAGTGATGGCGGGTCGAGCGGGTGGCTGTGCCTCACACCTTACTTCCCTTCCTTCCATCTCTCCCTCCCCATCCCACCTCCCTTCCTTCCATCCCTCCCACCCTCCCTTCCCATCCTCCCTCCTTCCCCACCTCCCTTACCTTTCTAAGAACATAATGAAGCTATAAGAGGCCGCGAAACCTACACGAGGTAGTTCATGTTACTTAATACCACCTACATCCACCTTTCATCCCCATTCATGAAATTATATTGCCTCCTTTCAAACCTTCCTCTCTCCCTCCCTCACGGCTGTACTTCCATCCTCTACCACGCACATCACTGCCTAGAGTCTAGGTAGTAGGCAGTGATGTGCGTGGTAGGCCCTAGACGTACACGCTTATACTCACAATGCTCGTGATAATTAAATGGTTATCCCGCGGCCTTGACAAAGAACGCCAACTACTGCCTGTCGCCGCCTGCAGACAGCCGGCCCCTCCCTCCCTCACGGCTGTACTTCCATCCCCTACCACGCACATCACTGCCTAGACGTACACGCTTATACACACAATGCTCGTGTTAATTAAATGGTTATCCTGCGGCCTTGACAAAGAACGCCAACTACTGGCTGTCGCCGCCTGTCCCTCCGCCCCCCACCCCCCCTCCACCCGGCCTGCTTCCCGCCTGCTCCCTTCTTTCCCTCTCCTCCTCATCCTTTTCCTCTCCCTCCCGCCTGCTCCTTACTGCCCCTCTCCCCCTGCTCTTCCTCCTGTTCCTCCTCCCTTTCTCTGTGCCACCTGCTGACGAAAACTGTACGTGTGTGTGCGCCCATTATTAGCCTTATATATGAGAGAGAGAGGGAGAGAGGGAGGATGTATGTGTGTGTGAGAGAAGGTGAGTGTGCTTGTCATGTCATGTTTTCTCCGTTCATTGGATGATTTAATGTCCTTGCCTTGTTTTACTTCCTTGTTTAGTTTGTTTATTTGTTCTCTACATTTGTGTACATATGCGTACTTTTTTCTCATTTATATCAATTTATTTCCCATATTTGTTTTTCACTCTTAACCGACATTTTATTTTTACCGTTTATCTGCTCTTTACCATTTATATATGTACTACTCTTTATCTAGTCATCTTTTTCTCTAGACACCAAACCTCCTTTTCTTAACCACTACCCTGCTCCTCCTTCTCCTCCCTCTCCTCCTCCTTCTCCTCCCTCTCCTCCTCCTTCTCCTCCCTCTCCTCCTCCTCCTCCATCTCCTCATCCTCCTCCTTCTCTTCCCTCTCCTCCTCCTCCTCCTCCTTCTCCTCCTCCTCCTTACATTTTGCTTCCTCTAATGTGATGGTGCAGAAAAATTCATGATTGTTTACGCCAGGAACATAAATTGTGTCTCGGCTTTTGTCCTACGACCGCCTTGGGGCCAACCTTTCCTACCTTCCTTCCTTCCTTCATTTATTACTTCACTTCTTCATTCCTATTTCTTTAACTTTTCTCTTTTTCTCTTTTTCACCTCCTAATTTTTTTTATTTCTAGATCCTCCTCGGGCAGTTATATTTTTTTTTCTTCGTTTCTTAACCTACATTACTTTTTTTCCTTCCTTTCCTTCTTTCACTTTTTTCTCTTTCTATTTTTCACCTCTTGAATTATTTATATTCTTAGCACCTCCTCGGGCTGGCTTATTTTTTGGTTATATTTATTATTTTATGAACCTATATTTCTTTTATATTTTCTTATATGTATATTCTTTCTCTTTCGTTATTTCCCCTTTCGTGCATTCCTTTTCTTTCTTCCTTCTTCCTTCTTCCTTCCTTTCTTTTGTGTGTTCTCTTTATCATCCTTATCTTGTTTTTTTAATATAAATCTACCCTCCTACCTACCTTATCTATCCTCTTTTTCCATTCTCAGTCCATCATCATTATCTCTCTCTCTCTCTCTCTCTCTCTCCTCTCTCCTCCTCTCTCTCATCTCTCTCTCTCTCTCTCTCTCTCCTCTCTCTCTCTCTCCTCTCTCTCTCTCTCTCTCTCTCTCTCTCTCTCTCCTCTCTCTCGCTCCCTCTCTCTCCTCTCTCTCTCTCTCTCTCTCTCTCTCTCTCTCTCTCTCTCTCTCTCTCTCTCTCTCTACTTTGATGCTTGTCTCGTTAGGAGAACTCTGCTTTTTACTTCGTACTCCTTTCTAGGAAGATGAAGGTGAAAAATATACCTTGGAAATCATTTACTTTGTTAAGGTATTTCTTTTTTTTGCGTATAGGCTCTTCATACTAATAATGTTATTGTGTTTTTGTTTTTTCTTCTTGTTGTTCTGCTTCTTTTACTTTATGTTCTCATTATTATTGTTTTTATTATTATTATTATAATTATTAGTATACGTATTAGTATTAGTATTATTATCCTAAATATTATTATTATTATTTGTGTTGTTATTATCCATATCAGTATTATTGTTATTATTGTTATCGTTATTAGCATTGTTACTGAAGTTATCACTATACATTTTTATCATGAATAGTATTGTGATTAGCATTTACATTACCATTAGTGTTACTGTTATTTCTGTTAATTTTTTTCTTGTGAATTTCAATTTGTATATTAATGAGTGAAATTTTCCGACTGAGGCAAACATATATTTCTAAACTGCAATACATATGATAATAAGGATAATGACAATAATGCTGATGATGTTTTAATGTTCATGTTTTAGTCCACATTATATCTGAGTGAAATTAGATACGGCAAGAAAGATAGGCATGAAAAGTAAAGAAAAGAAATATAAAGAAAAAAAGGTAAGGTAAGAAATTGATATATACACACACTTTGTGTATTTATCTATGTGTATCAATATTGATGATAGTGCCTACAATGAGCGGATACTATATTTTTTTTAATGTTTTTTTAAAGATGTTCTTTACACTGTATCGAAACTTACGGTATTTAAACAATAAGTATAACATTACTAGCAATGGTTGTGCTGTGTTCTCTCATCGATATTTTTCATTCACATATATTTACTGAAATTTGAATCCAGGTTTATATTTTTATCCAGTTTAATTCTCTTCCGTGAGTGAAAATGGATTATGGGCTTTGGCTTTAGATAGTCGCAGTGAAATATTGGATTGATTTATATTGGAAACTCACTGTTTCGTGTACATGAATGAAAATGAGAATATCAGTAATCATAGGTACAAGAATAATAATGATAATAAGTGTAAATTATAAAAATAATGATAGAAATAATGATAAAAATGATAACTAATTCCGAAGCGTCGTTAAGGAACTCATCACATAATTGAAAGAATAGCGTCGAAAAGGGAAACATATGAATCCCTTGTGTAATCGTGTCTGTGCATCCCCCTCCTACACGGAAAGTATTACTAATGTCTATTATTCCATTAATGAAGGCAGCACTTATAGGGTTCTTTGATGCGTGAATCAGTTAAAATGTAAATAATACCATCTCATGGGCTTTATATAACAGTTTTTTACACTAAGGAGAGAAGAGGAGAGGAAAAGGGGAGAGAGAGAGAGATAATATAAGGCGTTCTTTAGGGAGAAGGGGAGAGAATATCATATAATTGGCTTTATATAACAGCTTTTTACACCAGAGAGAAAAGAGGAAAGGGGGAGAGAAGGAGAGAGATAATCGAATTTGTGCTGGGTTGGGAGGGAGGGAGGGAGAAAAGGAGATAACAAAATCCTCCTACTCGAGAACAAGGTTAGGAAGGATCCTAAAGTTACAAGGATCTTTGTCTTTGGAGTCTGGTGGAAGAGCAATATTTGGAGTTTAATCACCATTAGGCCTTTGAGGAGAGTAACGCCCTTTTTATGTTGTAGACTGTAGAACAAGTGTTTCATGTATGCAAGGTAATGTGTGGGTGGTGGTGGTGGGGGGTTGGGGGAAGGGGTGCGGGGGGGAGGAGTGCCGGGGGGTGGTGGAAAGGGGTGTAGGGAGGAATGGGATGTGTAAGGGGAGGAAAGGATTGTATACAAAGCAACGCCGCTTTTGTGTTTGGGAATGTGAGTGAATTTGCTGTGTTGTTTGATGTTGTGGTGCTTCGTGTGTGTGTGTGTGAGTGTGTGTGGTGTGTGTTGTGTGTGTGAGTGTGTGTGTGTGAGTGTGTGTGTGTGTGTGTGTGTGTGTGTGTGTGTGGTGTTGTGTGTGTGTTGTGTGTGTGTGTGTGAGTGTGTGTGTGTGTCTGTGTGTGTGTGTTGTGTTTGTATGTGTGTGTGTGTGTGTTTTAAATGTACTTTTTATCCGTCCTTTCCATGGTGTGTGCGATGTTTGATTCTTTAGTTTTAGTGTACACAAGAGAGAGAGAGAGAGATAGAAGAGAGAGAGAGAGAGAGAGAGAGAGAAGAGAGAGAGAGAGAGAGAGAGAGAGAGAGAGAGAGAGAGAGAGAGGGGAGAGAGAGAGAGAGAGAGAGAGAGAGAGAGAGAGAGAGAGAGAGAGAGAGAGAGAGAGAGAGAGAGAGAGAGAGAGAGAGAGAGAGAGAGAGAGAGAAGAAAAAAAAAAAAGAGGGAGAGAGA
>JACEEZ010025311.1:40092-52592 GCA_016584305.1 Chionoecetes opilio | reverse complement strand
GTGTGGTGTGTGTGTGTGTGTGTGTGTGTGTGTGTGTGTGTGTGTGTGTGTTTGCGAAATAGCACACAAAAAATGAAGAAAATAAGAAATAGTAAATAATATCAATAAAATAATAATAAATAAAAAAATATAACTGGCATCTCACCTCACTCATCACCTGTTTTCAATTAATTAACATCTGTAATCACACCTGTACACACACACACACACACACACACATACACACACACACAGACAGACAGACGACAGACAGACGACAGACAGACAGACAGAACAGACACAGAGACACACAGACACACACACACAACAGACACACACACACAGACACGACACACACACACAACACACATACACACACACACGACACACACACACAGACACGCACACACACACACCCAACACACACACACACACACACACACACACAACACACACACACACACACACAGACACACACACACGCACACACACACACACACAACACACACACACACCACACACACACACACACACACACACACACACAACACACACACAACACCACACACACACACAACACACAGGCACAGACTAGCACACAGCACACACACACACACACACAGACACACACACAGAACACACACAGACACACACACACACAAGACAGCAGACAGGACAGACAGACGACAGGACACACACACACAGACACACACACAGACACACCATACAACACACACACACACACACACACAGACACACACACACAGACACACACACACACAGACACACACACAGACACACACACAGACACACAACAGACAACCACAACACACACACACACACACACACACCACACACACACACACACACACACACACACACACACACACACACACACACACACACACACACACACAACAACACACACACACACAACCCATACATAGACAACACACACACACACTATACACAGACACAAACACACAACACCCCAAACACAACACACAAACACACACAAACACATATACACACACACACACAGACAGATACATCAGACATAGACACAGAACCCCACACACACAACACACACCACACAAACACACACACTTTTTACAACACACACACAGACACAACACACAGACACACACACACGCACACAAAACAGACAAGACAGGACAAGCAGAACAGACAGAAGACAGCCAAGCCAGCCAGACAGACCGACAGGAAGGTAGCAAAGACAAGACAGACACACCACACACAGACCTAACAACAACAACAGACACACATTAACACAACAGACACACACATCCAGACTCCTCTCAAACCCCCCGCCCCCACACACACCACACACCATACCCACATTACCACACACCTACACACACCACACACACCACAACCACACACTCACACACTTATCCCATCCACACCCCCCCACCCACACCCACACACACACACACACACACAAATACATACATACCCACACATCACACCCAGAGACACACACACCCCACACACTACACCCAGACACATACCCCAGACACAGACCACACACACCACACACACACAATACACACACCCCACACACACACACACCCCCCAACACACCCACCCCCCACACGAGGACACCACACCACAACACACAACACACACACCCCAACAGACAGAAAGGGAAGACAGACAGACAGACAGACAACAAAAAACAACACACACACACACACACACACACACAACACAAACACACAACACACACAACCCCAAACACCCCAACACACACAAACACACAACACAGCAGAAGACAGACAGGACAGCCAAAGACAGGACAGACAGACAGGACAGAAGAAAGAGAGGAAGCCACAAGACACACACGGGACACAAAGGACACACACACAGACACGCACACAGACACACACACACACACACCTTTAATCGCCCCTAAATAAATATACCCATTAACTACTAGCAACACCCCATTACTTCAATTAACACCCTAATCACCCCTAACCATTATAACGAGGTGATTAGAAGGCTAGTACTAGTTATTAATCCATTTATCATTATATTTTTATTATTTTATGCATCGTCATTGTTTTATGATTATTTATATAATTATCATATATTTCCTATTATTCCCCTCATTTTTTGTCCTTAATTATCTACCCCTCACACCACATTAATTCTTTCTAGTTTTTCATTCCCCTCATATTTGTATTTTAATTCCCCCTCAGTTCCTTGTTTTTTTTTCTTCAATTCCCCTCATATTTGTATTTTAATTTCCCCTCATTTCCTTGTTTTCCCCCCTCATATATTTATATTTCCCCTCATTCCCTTGTTTTTTTATTCCCCTCATATTTGTATTTTATTTTCCCCTCATTTCCTTGTTTTTTTATTTCCCTCATATTTGCATTTTAATTTCCCCTCATTTCCTTTGTTTTTAATTCCCCTCATATTTGTTTTCATATCGCATCTCTATTTACCTTTCCTTGAATTAACCTATTTTTGTGCTTTAATAGGCCTATGTTCTTTAAAAAAAATTCTGCCTCATGCCTATCCCACAATCCCTAATTTTTTTCTCCAAACCCAACCTAAAATTTATTATGCCACCTTAATTTAACTCTCTCTCTCTCTCTCTCTCTCTCTCTCTCTCTCTCTCTCTCTCTCTCTCTCTCTCTCTCTCTCTCTCTCTCTCTCTCTCTCTCTCTCTCTCTCTCTCTCTCTCTCTCTCTCTCTCTCTCTCTCTCTCTCTCTCTCAGTTCATCTTTATTCCCTCTTATGCTTCTCTATCTTGCGGTTTATTTTTTCCCCTCATTCCCTCTACGTCACATTTCCCCTCTTTTTGACCCTTTCCTTTCTCTCCCTTTCTCTTAATTACCCATTCCTCTTATCTTTATATCCTAGCTTTCTTTCTTGGTTTTCTCTTTTCATTGGTATTCTCTCTCTCTCTCTCTCTCTCTCTCTCTCTCTCCTCTCTCTCTTCTCTCCTCTCTCTCTCTCTCCTCTCTCTCTCTCTCTCTCTCTCTCTCTCTCTCTCTCTCTCTCTCTCTCTCTCTCTCTCTCTCTCTCTCTCTCTCTCTCTCTCTCTCATGGAAACTATCACTTTTTTTTCTCAGAATTTCTACCTTAAAATATCCACCCTCTCTAAATTAATTGGCCTGAGAGAGAGAGAGAGAGAGAGAGAGAGAGAGAGAGAGAGAGAGAGAGAGAGAGAGAGAGAGAGAGAGAGAGAGAGGGAGAGAGGGAGAGAGGATGAGTGAGAGGCTAAAAGAAGATGGAGATAATGAGTGAGTGAGGAAGGTGACGGAAGGGGTGAGGGGAGAGAGCGGAAGTGAGGGGAAGGAGGAATGAGGGGAGAGGATAAAGGCGGATAAAGATAAGAGACAGTGAGGAAGTGAGGGGAGACGGTGATAGGGCTGAGAGAGAGAGAGAGAGAGAGAGAGAGAGAGAGAGAGAGAGAGAGAGAGAGAGAGAGAGAGAGAGAGAGAGAGAGAGAGAGAGAGAGAGAGAGAGAGAGAAGGAAGACGTCAAAAGGTGTTATGAGGAAAGTGAGAAGAGGAGAGGATAAGTAATGAGGTTATTGCAGTCCCCTCTTTATTTCCCCTCATTTTACCCTAGACTATTATATAAGGAGTCTATTATCTCCTGCACCATCACTATAGATTGATAGATAGATAGATAGATAAATAGATTGATAGATAAATAGATAGATAGATAGATAGATATTTTAATGTCTAAAAAAGTACATAAAAATAAAAAACATGATATAACAAATCAATATAAATTTACTCTAATCAGTAATTAACAAAAGTATCAAGTGTCTATGCATCCCCAATACACTATGTTATATAAGTAAACATTATAAGTTACCATTTCACAACCCCCACCACTTATACGGGTTCTGAAGGGGGTTATGAGGAGGGGTGTAGTGGGGGGGGGGGTTAAGGAGGAAGGTTTTTTTAAAGAGTTTTTTTGGGGTAGGGAACGAGGGGAAGTATGCGGGGAGGACACACACACACACACACACACACACACACACACACACACACACACACACACACACACACACACACACACACACACACACACACACACACACACACACACACACACACACACACACACACACACACACACACACACACACACAGGGTACTCCGTAGTGTAGGGGTAGCACGCTCGGTTAACAACCGAGAAGTCCCGGGTTCGATCCCCGGGCGGAGCGGAAACAGATGGGCTGTTTCCTTAAAACCCGAGCCCCTGTCCATCCAGCAGTGAATAGGTACCGGGTGTTAGCCGGGGGTTTGTGACCTGCTCTCTGGGGTGGTGGCTTCAGCCAAAACTAAGCACTAAGGATGAATGATAAAAATGTTGATATGGAGACGGGGCCATACGAGCATTGCTCAGGCCCTGTAAAATACAACTAGATGAATACACACACACACACACACACACACCACACACCCCACACACGTTCATTCATACATGCCATGGTCCATACATGAAGCAATGCACGGAGGGTGAGGAGAGAGAGAGAGAGAGAGAGAGAGAGAGAGAGAGAGAGAGAGAGAGAGAGAGAGAGAGAGAGAGAGAGAGAGAGAGAGAGAAAGAGGAGAGGAGAGAGAGAAAGAGGGAGAGGTGTGAGAGAGAGAGAGGAGAGAGAAAGGAGGGAGGGTTGGAGAGAAAAAGATGTGGATTAGGTGGTAGGATATCTGTATTAGTGATTATATTAGAGAGAGAGAGAGAGAGAGAGAGAGAGAGAGAGAGAGAGAGAGAGAAGAGAGAGAGAGAGAGAGACCTAGGCACCCAGGCACTTCACCCTCTCCCCTATCGCCCACCCCCACCACCACCACTACGCACGCGCGGGCCGCCACTCTCCACGGGGCACACCACCACCACCTCCTTGCTTCACCACCACCTTATATCCATTACTTTTCAACCTCACGCCCTTCCATAAACCCCTGGAGGTGCGAAAATACCCCTGAGAGAAGGTAGAGGTATTGAGGTGGTGTATGAGGTGTGTGGGGTTGGGGGGAGCGCGGGGGTGTTGGGGAAGGTAGCGGTGGTGGCGGGGAAAGGCGGCAGTCAGAGCCAGTCCATTCTGTGTTGTGGGTGTCGTCTCGCTTCTGCCAGGGACACGGACACCAAGCCCGGTGCCTCGCGTCTGGTGTTACCCGAAAGACGCCTCTGGTGAAGAAAGATACGCACAGGGAGATAGAGATAATAGAGAGAGAAAGAGAGCCACGCAAGGGAGGATCACGTGAAGAGAGAGAGAGAAGGGTTACACAGAGACAGACAAGGAATGGAAGTCAATGTGATGCCTTGGTAGTTAATAGTCAAGGAAAGATGTACAAAGTCAGTCTGTATGTACGTGTGGTCAACCCGCCGCCCCTCCTGGTCCCCGTCAAGTGATTAGCGACACCCCGAACCCGTACCCGAACCCGGTGACGGACCCAGACATGGTGCCTCGCCGCCCCTGGCTCGCTGTGTCTTAGCGGCAAACCACCCATCGTCCACTCGGGAACACAGGTATCACGCCCACCACTGCCGCCCCGCCCCTACACCCTTCACGCCCACCGCCACCCACGGGACCAGCCACACCAGGAACCCGTGTAGCAGGCCCCACGCCCATCCTACGCCCCTAACCACCCCCAAGGCCGTTGTTGTTGTTGTTGTTATAGTTGTGTGGTTGGTTGGTTGTGTGGTTCCGATGCTGTGGGTCGAGTAAGGCGTGGTCGTGCACCAGGGACGAGTGGTGCACGCCCGCCCACGCCCGCGCCCCACGCCCACCCTCAGGGGCTAGTGAGCAGAGGCCCCACGGGAAGCAACGCCCCCTCTTAAACCCCCAGCGCGCCCCTGCCGGCCACGCATACCCCACCATGGCTGAACTATGACGCTGAGCGAGGCCGCGAAGGTAGGCATCCGTGTGTGTGTGTGTGTGTGTGTGTGTGGAGAGAGAGAGAGAGAGAGAGAGAGAGAGAGAGAGAGAGAGAGAGAGAGAGAGAGAGAGAGAGAGAGAGGAAGAGAGAGAGAGAGACGAGAGGAGAGAGAGAGAGAGAGAGGAGAGAGAGAGAGAGAATGCGATAACCCACCACCGTATTGCCTTTTATCAATACTTGCTTCATTGCTGCTACTTCTCAGGACGCCTCACTTTTCTACCTCATTTTCTCCGCCCACTCTCTCTGTCTCTCTCTCTCTCTCTCTCTCTCTCTCTCTCTCTCTCTCTCTCTCTCTCTCTCTCTCTCTCTCTCTGCGTGACCTCGTTCCTCCCACTCGGTGACCCCACTCTTGCACGACCCACTCCGCCCTCTTGCTTAAACACTCAATATTTATTTATTTTACGTAAATACCACACACACACACACACACACACACACACACACACACACACACACACACACACACACACACACACACACACACACACACACACACACACACACACACACACACACACACACACACACACACACACACACACACACACACACACACACACACAGTTTTCCTTTCGTTATTTCTCATACATCTACTTCTGTTTTTCTTTTTTTGAACGTGTATTTTGCTCTTGTTTTTACCTTTCTTTTCTTTTCTTTGTATCCTGTGCCTTGTGATCCTTCCTTTGTTCCTATTTTTATCCCATCTTCTTTTCCCTTTTGATGTGTGTGTGTGTGTGTGTGTGTGTGTGTGTGTGTGTGTGTGTGTGTGTGTGTGTGTGTGTGTGTGTGTGTGTGTGTGTGTGTGTGTGTGTGTGTTTTATAAAGAAAACGAACAAATAACATAAAATATGGATAGGAAAATAGATGAATAGACAGAAATAAGTAGAAATTAATGGATAGATAAGAAAGATTTACTAATTTAATTAAGTAATATAGACACACACAGAGAGAGAGAGAAGGGGGGGGGGGGGGGGGAGGGAGGAGAGCGAGAGAGATGAGGTCAGAATGAGTACAAACGAGAGAGAGGAGAGAGAGAGAGGAGAGAGGAAAGCGAGAGAGCGAGAGAGCGAGAGAGCGAGAGCGAGAGAGAATGAAGAGGCAGAATTGTAGTATCAAATAGAGAGAGAGAGAGAGAGAGAGAGAGAGAGAGAGAGAGAGAGAGAGAGAGAGAGAGAGAGAGCGAGAGCGAGAGAGCGAGAGCGAGAGAGAATGAAGAGGCAGAATTGTAATATCAAACAGAGAGAGAGAGAGAGAGAGAGGAGAGAGAGAAGGAGAGAGAGAGGGAGAGAGAGAGGAGAGAGAGAGAGAGAGAGAGAGAGAGGAGAGAGAGAGAGAGAGAGAGAAGAGGCAGAATTGTAGTATCATACAATAACAAACAAGGGTAAACACGTGGCCAAAACAACACAAACAAACACAAGTAAATGAAATGTGGCAAACAAACCACGCAGACTTTATTTAGATCGCCGGGGTTACCTGTTTTTCCTTCCCTGGGTGTGACGGAGTGATGAGATTCTAATGCTGGGGGAGGAGGAGGAGGAGGAGGAGGAAGAAGAAGGTGGAGGAGGAGGAGGAGGAGGAGGAGGAGGAGGAGGAGAGGAGGAAGGAGGAGGAGGAAGGAGGAGGAGGAGGAGGAAGGAGGAGGAGGAGGAGGAGGAGGAGGAACGAAAACAGGCTTAGGAAAGAAGAGAAGTTGGAGGAGGAGGTTGGTTCGTAAGGAGGGAAAAAAAATGTGAATGCGTGGAGGAGGAGGAGGAGGAGGGAGGAGGAGGAGGAAGCTTTTGGAGTAAGAGGAAGGAGTGGAAATAAAAAGAAGCTTCCAGGAAAGTTAAAAATAAATAAATGAAGAGCTGAAAAGAATACATGAAAGTATCGAGTTAATTGTGTGTGTGTGTGTGTGTGTGTTGTGTGTGTGTGTGTGTGTGTGTGTGTGTGTGACGTCACTGGGCCTCATGTTTTATTGACAACACTTCGGACGGCACCCGCAACACACACACACACACACACACACACCACACACACACACACACACACACACACACACACACACACACACACACACACACACACACACACTCACACACACACACACACACACTCACACACACACACACACACACACACACACACACAACCCAGAGAGAAAAACACCACTATAAAATTGCGACGTGAAAGGAAAATGAGAATGATGGGAAGAAATGCATTACGAAAAGGAGGAGGAGGAGAAGGAGGAAGAGGAAGATGAAGAGGTATAGAAGGAGGGAGTGAGGAGAAAAGAATAGAGAAGGAGAAAAAGAGGAGGAGGAGAAGGAGGAGGAAGATGAAGATGAAGAGGTATAAAAGAAGGGGAGAAAGGAGGAGGTAGGAGAAAAGAAGAGAGGAAAAAGGGAAAAAGAAGAAATGTAAGAGGAAAAGGAAAGAGAGAAGGAGAAAAGAAGGAGGAAAAGAGGAAAATAAGAGGGGAAAAATGGACTGCGATGGAAGGAGGGGGGGAAATAGAAGGAGAGGAGGGGAAAATAAGGAGGAAAAGGGGAAAATAAGAGGGAAAAATGGACTGCAATGGAAGGAGGGAGGGGAATAAGGTGGGAGGGGAAAATAAGGAGGAAAAGAGGGGAAAAATGGACTGCAATGGAAGGAGGGAGGGGAATAGAGGTGGGAGGGAAAAAGGAAAAAGAAAAATGAGAAGAAGTGAAGGGGGGAAAAAAGAGGGGAAAAATGGACTGCAATGGAAGGAGGGGGGAAAATAAGGGAAAGTAGGGGTAGGGGAAAATGATTGCAAGGAAGAGGGAGGAAAATAAGAGGGAAAAAAAAAATGGATGCAATGGAATGAGGGAGAGGGAAAATAAGGAGGAAAAAAAGGGATGCAAAAATAAGGGAAGAAGAAAATAGAAATTGCAAAAGAAACTGAAGAGACAAGTGAAAAGGATGAGAAGGCGAATAAAAAAAATGGATGGAGAAAATTGAATGAAAGGGATGAAAAGCAGAATGAAAATAGAGAAAGAAGAAGATATGCAAAGAAAAGAAAGAAAGAAGAAAATAAGAAAATTCAAGAAAGAAAAATGAAAACCAAGTCAAGAAGAGAGAAGAGAGAGAGAGAGAGAGAGAGAGAGAGAGAGAGAGAGGAGAGAGAGAGAGGAGAGAGAGAGAGAGAGAGAGAGAGATAACAAAGAAACCGAAGGATAAAAAAGTAGAAACAAGACGAAAGACGGTGAATAAAGCACAACCAAATAAACGAGAGGAAGAGGAGACGTAAATAGAACTAGGAGGAAAAGTAGGAGGAGGAGGAAAAGAAGGAGGAGGAAGAGACGTAAATTGAACTAGGAGGAGGAGGAGGAGGAGGAGGAGGAGGAGGAGGAGAGGAGAGAGAGAGGAGAGAGAGAGAGAGAGAGAGAGAGAGAGAGAGAGAGAGAGGAGAGAGAGAGAGAGAGAGAGGAGAGAGAGAGAGAGAGAGAGAGAGAGACTTAAATTGAACAAGGAAGAGGAGGAAGAAGAGGAAGAGTAAGAGAGACTTAAATTGAACTAGGAAGAGAAGGAGGAAGAGGAAGGAGAGAGACGTAAATAGAACTAGGAAGAGAAGGAAGAGAAGGAGGAGGAAGAGGAAGGAAGGAAGGAGAGAGAGAGAAAAAGGAAGAGAGACGTAAATAAAACTAGGAAGAGAAGGAAGAGAAGGAGGAGGAAGAGAAGGAAGAGAAGGAGGAGGAAGAGGAAGGAAGGAAGGAAGGAAGGAGAGAGAGAGAGAAAGGAAGAGAGACGTAAATAAAACTAGGAAGAGAAGGAGGAGGAAGAGGAAGGAAGGAGAGAGAGAAAGGAAGAGAGACGTAAATAGAACTAGGAAGAGAAGAAGGAGGAGAAGGAAGAAGAAGGAAGGAGAGAGAGAGAAAGGAAGAGAGACGTAAATAGAACTAGGAAGAGAAGGAGGAGGAGGAGGAGGAAGAGGAGGAGGAGGAGGAGGAGGAGGAGGAGGAGGAGGAGGAGGAGGAAGAGGAAGGAGATATGGGCGGTCAATGGGAAAGCGTGAGCCATGAAGCGTGGAATCTTGTGCTAAATTTGGATACGATGGGTTGCCGTGGCCAGGTGGGGGGCGGGGGGTCACGGGGGCATTAGGGGGGTTAAGCGGCCTCCCCCACACCCCCACCTCACCCCCACCTCACCCCCAATGACCCCCCAACGCACCCCCCAACCTCCACCATCACGCAATATAGCCGAGAATAAGTCTGTCATCTTAGCTTCTCTTTCTTCCTTCCTCAAATCTCTTCCTGTATTCCCTTCCTTCTTCCTGATTTTCTTTCCTCTTCTTTTGCTTCTTCTTCTTCCTCTTCTTCTTCTGCTTCTTTTTCTTCTTTCTCTTCCTCCTTTTTTTCCCTCTTTTTTCTTTCTCCTTTCCTCAGTTATTCATATTCTTTCATACCATTTTTATTCCCTTTCTCTCACTCGCCATGCTCTCTCTCTCTCTCTCTCTCTCTCTCTCTCTCTCTCTCTCTCTCTCTCTCTCTCTCTCTCCTCTCTCTCTCTCTCTCTCTCTCTCTCTCTCTCTCTCTCTCTCTCTCTCTCTCTCTTTCTCTCTCTCTCTCTCTCGATATAAATTGTTTGGATTGTGTTACGTTGTCTGTTTTATAATTATAATTTTTGTCAATTTTGTTCCCACGTTCATTTATGTTGTATTTTTAATTAGTGGTTCTTGTCATGGTCTCAGTATTTTTTTTATTGTTTTATTTGATATGTATTTATGTAGAGGTTATATTTATTCAATCATTTTTTTGTACGATTTCTCATTTTGTTTCAGTTTAAAGTATTATTATTATTATTTTATTTTTTTTTAATCTTTTGTATATATCATTTTTTCATTTTTTTTTTTTTTTTTTTGAGATCTCATTTGCAGCTTTTCCTATTGTTCTATTTAACTCTATTTTCTGTTGTAAGTTTTCTTTTTATTATTACCTTCCTTCCTCTTCCTTCCTTCCTTCCTTCCTTCCTTCTTTCCTTCCTTTCCCTTTCCTTCCTTCCTTCCTTCCTTCTTCCTTCCTTCCTTCCTTCCTTCCTTCCTTCCTTCTTTCCTCTCCTCCTTCCTTCCTTCCTTCCTTTAATCCTTCCTTCCTTCCTTCCTTCCTTCCTTCTTTCCTCTCCTTCCTTCCTTCCTTCCTTTAATCCTTCCCTTCCTTCCTTCCTTCCTTCCTCCTTCCTTTCTTTCCTCTCCTTCCTTCCTTCCTTCCTTTCATCCTTCCTTCCTTCCTTCCTTCCTTCCTTCCTTCCTTCCTTCCTTCCTTCCTTATTACCTCTCATTCTTCTTCCTCATTTTCCTACAACCTTCCACCCGCCATTACTTCCTCACCTTATTTCTTTCTCCCTCCCTCTCTCCCTCTCTCCTTTCCTCTTCTCCTTCCCTTTCTCCTCTCTCCCTCTCTCCTTCCCTCCTCTCCTCTTCCTTTGTTTTGGTGTGACGTCATAACCCCGATATTGCAAACTTGACATAAATGACCCTGATAATGTGAACTTGATTTGACGAACCCTGATAATGTGAGCTTGTTAGAAGGAGTGTATGTTAATGTCTATATGTATGTTGTTTGTGTCTATGTCTATGTATCTATGTTGATGGCTATGTCTATGTTTGGGGAAGTCTATGTTGTATGTGTGTCTTTTGGGTTGAAAGGGCATTATGGGTTCGTTGAGAAGGGTCGAAAAGGGTTATCAGTACATAAGAAAATAAGGAAGCTACAAGAGGCCGTGAGACCTACACGTGGTAGTTCCTGTTACTTAACACTACCTACATCCACCTTTCATCCCCATCCATAACACTGTCTAGCCTCCTTTAAAAGCTCCTATTGACTCCGCACTGACCGCCTGATGACTGAGTCCATTCCAACGAGAACGATAGATTGATGGAATGCACTTATAGAGGAAGGGAGGTGTGTAAACAGTATATGTAAATTTTATGAACAGATAGGATAGTTTAAAAACGGGCCATTTTGGTTCGGACCATATATGCTTGGCGCAAATCCTGTAGTACATACACAAATAGGTAAACACATTGTGAATTTGTCATTGTGAATTGGCTGAAATAGGGACTTCTAATCATTGTAACTGAAAACTGACTCCAGATTCGTGTTCAGCATGCCCGAAAACTGCTAGGAACTAATTTTCAGGCAAATCTATTTTTCAAAATGTTGGCAAATTTTGCAAGGGAATGACAATCAAGTATGCCTTGATTTGTTTTGAAAATCACGTTTTTTTCAATAACTAAAAAACTATGGCAGATACGTGCAAGAGTTATAGAGAAGTAGATATGCAGCAGAGCACGGGCTATCATTCGGCGTAAAGCAAAAAAAAGATTGGTAAATAACCGAGAAAATAGCATATTCGTACATTTATACAAAATATCAATTTTCTTGACTTTGAACAACCGATTATTGCATCATGTAGAACACATCAAGATGAACCTTCGTTACTTCGATGTGTGTGTGTGTGTGTGTGTGTGTGTGTGTGTGGGGGTGTGGGTGTGTTGTTGTTGTTGTTGTTGTTGTTGTTATTGGAACGTTTTGTTTAGTCCTAACGTTTATGAGTGTGCTGGGAAGGCAAAGATTGCCTAACGTTCATTCC
>JACEEZ010025311.1:25092-32592 GCA_016584305.1 Chionoecetes opilio | reverse complement strand
TCCTTTCTTTTCCTTTCTTTTCATTTTTTCTTCTCTTTCCCCTCTTTTTCTCCCCTTTCTTTTCCTTCCTCTTCCTCTTTACTATTCTTCCATTGCTTTTCCTTCCTTTCCCCTCTTTTTCTTCCCTTTCTTTTCCTTCCTCTTCCTCTTTACTATTCTTCCATTGCTTTTCCTTCCTTTCCCCTCTTTTTCTTCCCTTTCTTTTCCTTTCTCTTCCTCTTTACTATTCTTCCATTGCTTTTCCTTCCTTTCCCCTCTTTTTCTTCCCTTTCTTTTCCTTTCTCTTCCTCTTCAAATTTATTCCATTTCTCAATATTTTCCACTGTTTATTTATCTTCTATATTTCACTTTATCCTTCTAACTTATCGTTCTATCTTTCCTTCTATCTATCTCTATCTTATCCTTCTATCCTTCTATCTTATCCTTCTATCCTTCCTTCTATCTATCTTCTATCCTTCCTTCTATCTATCTTCTAACTTATCCTTCTATCTTTCCTTCTAACTATCTTCTATCCTTCCTTCTATCTATCTTCTAACTTATCCTTCTATCCTTCCTTCTAACTATCTTCTATCCTTCCTTCTATCTATCTTCTAATTTATCCTTCTATCTTTCCTTCTATCTATCTCTAACTTATCCTTCTATCTTTCCTTCTATCTTATCCTTCTATCCTTCCTTCTATCTATCTTCTATCCTTCCTTCTATCCTTCCTTCTATCTATCTTCTATCTTATCCTTCTATCCTTCCTTCTATCTATCTTCTATCTTATCCTTCTATCTATCTTCTAACTTATCGTTCTATCCTGCCTTCTATCTATCTGCTATCTTATCCTTCTATCCTTCCTTCTATCTATCTGTCTTATCCTTCTATCCTTCCTTCTATCTATTTTCTATCTATCTTCTATCCTTCCTTCTATCTATCTATCTTATCCTTCTATCCTTCCTTCTATCTATCTTATAACTTACCTTCTATCTGTCTTCTATCTTATCCTTCTATCCTTCCTTCTATCTATCTCTATCTTATCCTTCTATCCTTCCTTCTATCTATCTCTATCTTATTCTCTATCCTTCATATAATTTCCTTTATCCTCTTCTCTTCAATATTTCCCCTCATTAATTTTATCTCTAGTTTCTTTTTTTTTTCATTTGTTGTATAATTTATCCACTATAAAAAAAAAGTCTATACTGTTAATTTTCTTTGGATTTATTTTCTTTATCGTATCCAAATGTTCGTTTTTTTCCTTTTTTTTATCAATTTTTTTTTTTCCCCCATATTTTTTTTTTTATTCCATCATTGAATTCCAAATGGACCCGTTTACTCTACTTGAGGTAAGGATTGATTTGACATCTTCAAGCCTCATATAGTTGGCAGTGATGTTGATTTTTCTATGTGCACAGTATTTTTGATGATACAGCCAATTTAAGTACAGGAAAATGTATACGCTCTAAAACGACTGGCGCCATGTTGTGACGTCACTAGCGAAGACAACAGAGCAAAACAGCTGTGAAGCGGCCGCTACTATATGTACTACCTACTAATACACCAACTTGCATTACCCCTACTACCGCAAGATGACCAGTAATCCTCCTTCAAGTGATGTAGTAGGTATTCACTGTGTTTGTGAATATGTAAGTTGTAGTTTATAAGGAAAAAGTGGATAGACAGAGATAAGTGCCCGTGACACCTGACAAGTAATGACTTCTGGGATCGGCATTCCTTATAGGGAGCTTAAATGAACCTGCAATGACATGTAAAGCTAGACAGATAGACGAACTCATAGAGGAACAGGTAGAAATGTATGGCTTTCTTTCCCCACATAAGCAAAACATACACCCTTCGTCACTCTATTCACCACTACAACCTTTACTACCATACTTTTTCTACCTGTTCCTCTATGAGTTCGTCTATCTGTCTAGCTGTACATGTCATTGCAGGTTCATTTAAGCTCCCTATAAGGAATGCCGATCCCAGAAGTCATCACTTGTCTGGTGTCACGGGCCACTTATCTCTGTCTATCCACTTTTTTCCTTATAAACTACAACTTACATATTCACAAACACAGTGAATACCTACTACATCACTTGAAGGAGGATTACTGGTCATCTTGCAGTAGTAGGGGTAATGCAAGTTAGTAAGGTTAGTTGGGTTTTATATAGTAAAATAAAACTATAATTTTACAAGGTTAGGTTGTATATTATTTTTTTATGGGGTCTCGCTATGAGTTATTAGTGATATAAGGTTAGGTTAGGTTATAGTGAGGTTAGATTAGTAATATTAAACATATTATATTTTGAGGGGTCCAGGGGGGTCGTTAAGGAGGGGAGGGGGTGAAGGGGGCATCTCCCCCCCCACTTTATAATTACAGTTTAGAGGTATCTGAAGGGATCTGTGAAGGTCTGGAGGAAAAAAACACTCTAATAAGGGCGGGAAAGGACTCTAGAATTTTACCTAACTCACTGCGTGTTGTATACTTAACATGAAAAACCCAGCCTGTCTCATCCCTACCTCAAAGACTTGCATACTGCATACTACTCCCGCAACTTATCAAAGCTCAGCTAAAGCCCCACAGCTACATATCATTTGCAAGTTACTTATCCATGCACAAGTACATAAATACATCAAAATGGTCTTCACAGCAATAGTATGAATTTTCCTTCATCGAGAAATCACGCCTTGCAGACATCCACCACTGTTTCCTCTTTTTCTTGTCTTTAGGCATAGTTATGAACACATTCTCTGGAGTTTTAATTGTGGTGTTTTTGCACATTAGCACAAAACAAGCATAATATGTTCTTTTTGTCTGGTACATGTTGAATGCATAGATAGGTACTGCGGTCTGCTGAGCCAAACAAGCCGATCAGCTGATCAGGCGAGATCTGAGTTTGCGCTTACTACGTCACAACCAATCACAGCGCGTTCCGCCGTGTTGTGATATTTTGGCCCCAAAAAAGCCATATATTTCATTTATGGTGCATTTCTCAGCAAAAAGAATATGAGTACAGTGATATGTAGCCTATATTGCACCCAAAGCTTCATAATACTCCGTGTTTTAGGTGTGACTAAACGGCTCCATTGTTTTCTTGCTGTAAAAATAAATGTCTTGGCTTTCAACTTTCTCTGTTACTCTTCCATTTTAGTCAATTTTCCTTCCATTTTAGTCAATTTTCCTTCCATTTTAGTCAATTTTCCTTCCATTTTAGTCAATTTTCCTTCCATTTTAGTCCATTTTCCTTCCATTTTAGTCCATTTTCCTTCCATTTTAGTCCATTTTCCTTCCATTTTAGTCCATTTTCCTTCCATTTTAGTCCATTTTCCTTCCATTTTAGTCCATTTTCCTTCCATTTTAGTCAATTTTCCTTCCATTTTAGTCATTTTCCTTCCATTTTAGTCCATTTTCCTTCCATTTTAGTCCATTTTCCTTCCATTTTAGTCAATTTTCCTTCCATTTTAGTCATTTTCCTTCCATTTTAGTCAATTTTCCTTCCATTTTAGTCAATTTTCCTTCTGCTTTCCTTTTATCTCCTTTATTCCTTTTCTCTTCTCCTTTCTCTTCTTCAACATTTTCCTTGACCACACTTCGTATCCTCCTTTTCATTCATATTTCCTTCTTTTCCTCTGCCATCTTTCTCTTCCTCTTTCACAGCTCCTTCCAGTACCATTCTATTTCTTTCAATTTTCCTTCTGTTTCTCTCTCTTTCTCTCTCTCTGTTTCTCTCTCTTTCTCTATCTTCCTCTTTCTCTTTTCGACTCTTTTTCCTCCAAATTTTCCTCTTTTTTTTACAGTTCCCTTCCTGAAATTTTTCCTTCCGTTTCTCTCTTCAATGACTTCCTTCTTTCTTTCTTTCTTCGTTCTTTTTTCCGCCTATCTTTTCAGTACTCTTCTCTTCCCTCTCTGTCTCTCTCTCTCTCTCTCTCTCTCTCTCTCTCTCTCTCTCTCCTCTCTCTCTCTCTCTCTCTCCTCTCTCTCTCTCTCTCTCTCTCTCTCTCTCTCTCTCTCTCGCTCTCGCTCTCCTCTCTCTCTTCTCCTCTCTCTCTCTCTCTCTCTCTCTCTCTCTCTCTCTCTCTCTCTCTCTCTCTCTCTCTCTTCTCTCTCCTCACCCTATTGTGGCCTTCTAGTCCATTCCTTCCCTTTTTCCATCCTTTCATTTTTTCCTGTATATATTCCAAATCTCTCCCTCCACTCTCATTCATACCTCTCCTTTCCCTCCATTTTCCCTCCATTTTCCCTTCCACTCCCTCCACCCCCCTCCATTTTCCCTCCACCTCCCTCCACTTTCCCTCCATTTTCCCTCCACCTCCCTCCATTTTCCCTCCACCTCCCTCCACTTTCCCTCCATTTTCCCTCCACCTCCCTCCATTTTCCCTCCACCTCCCTCCACCTCCCTCCATTTTCCCTCCATCTCCCTCCAATTTCCCTCCACTCCTCCACTTTTTCCTCCACCTTCCTCTATTTTACCTCTCCTATCCCTCCACCTCCCTCCATTCTCCCTCCACTTTCCCTCCACCTCCCTCCACCTCTTCCCTAATATGTGCTTTTGTACATAACTCTTTTTTCGTTACTAAATTTTAACTCCTCTTCTCTCTCTCCCCTCCTCCGTCTCCCTCTCTCCCCTCTCTCTCCCTCTCCCCTCTTTCTCCCCTTCTCCCCTCTTTCTCCCCTTCTCCCCTCCCCCCCTCCCCCCTCTCTCCCTTTCTCCCCTCTCTCCCTCTCCCCTATATATCTCTCCCCTCTCCGTCTCCCCTCTCTCTCCCTCTCCGTCTCCCCTCTCTCCCTCTCCCCTTTTTCTCCCCCTTCTCCCCTCTCTCTCCCCTCCTCTCCCTCCCTCCCCTCTTTCTCCCCTTCTCCCCTCTCTCCCCTTTCCCCCCCTTTATCCCCTCCCACCCACCATATCCCCCTTGCCTATGAGATATGTTGCTCTTTAGTCACTGACCCGGAACAGGACAATATAATCAATAGGCTTTTTTAGTATATATATATCTATAGATTTTTCCTTCGCTTCTCCCTCGCTGCGTTGTGAAAGATGATTTTCCGTTTAGGGCTTAGAATTGTTCGTCATTTTGTTTTTTATATACAGTACGTATTCTATCTCTATCTATCTCTATCTATCTATATATCTATCTCTATCTATCTATCTATCTCTATCTATCTTTATCTATCTATCTATCTCTATCTATCTATCTCTAACTATCTATCTATCTCTATCTATCTATCTATCTATCTATCTCTATCTATCTATCTTTATCTATCTATCTATCTCTATCTATCTATCTTTATCTATCTATCTATATCTATCTATCTATATCTATCTATCTATATCTATCTCTATCTATCTATATATCTATCTCTATCTATCTATCTCTCTATCTATCTATCTCTATCTATCTATCTATCTATCTATCTCTATCTATCTATCTTTATCTATCTATCTATATCTATCTCTATCTATCTATCTCTATCTATCTATCTCTATCTATCTATCTCTATCTATCTATCTATCTATCTATCTCTATCTATCTATCTTTATCTATCTATCTATATCTATCTATCTATCTCTATCTATCTATCTCTATCTATCTATCTATATCTATATCTATCTATCTATCTATATCTATCTATCTATATTCTTTTCGAAAATTGGTTTTATTGGAATTATTGACGGTTTCTTATTTTAGTGTGTGTTTTAATAGGTTTTTTTTCACTCTATCGTTTCACTTTATCATATTTCACCCTCTTATTTTTTTTTGTTGTCTCAAATCCTTCTATATTTTTTTTTCTGAAGATTGGTTTTACTGGTTTATTAGTTTTATTTTTTTATGATTTCTTATTGTGTGTTTTAATCGTTTTTTTTCTTCACTTGATCGTCTTTTTTTTTCTCGTCTCAAATCCTTGCGTATATATATATATATATTTTTTTTTTTCGAAGATTGTTTTTTTTAGAGGCCTATTGGTTAATTAGTTTTATAGATGATTTCTTATTTTATCGTGAGTTTTATTTGATTTTTCCAGTAGGTTTCGTATCACTTCCGGTTATGTTCTTAATTAAAATCTGAAAAACAAATCTTAAACACAAAAATAATTTAAACGAAAAATCTAAAGAAAAAAAATCTGAAACACTATTTATTTCTTCCTTTTCTTTCTATTCCTTCCTTATTTTCTTCCTTCTATTTGACTTTCTTACCTTTTTAGCTTTATTATCGTACAGGGTGACAGGGTGTTAAAAGTAGCAGTGTGACAGTATGACAAGGAAGTATGACGGTATTAAAGAGAGAGAGAGAGAGAGAGAGAGAGAGAGAGAGAGAGAGAGAGAGAGAGAGAGAGAGAGAGAGAGAGAGAGAGAGAGAGAGAGAGAGAGAGAGGAGAGAGAGAGAGGTGAACAAGATGAGTGGAGAGGAGTACTAGCTAAGGGCCATCTTTGAGTGCTAGTTAAGGAGAGGAGGAGAGGAGGAGGAGGAGAGAGGAGAGGAGGAGGAGGAGGAGGAGAGGAGGAGGAGAGGAGGACGGAGGAGGAGGAGGAAGAGGAGAGAAGAGAAGAGGAGGAGAGGAGAGGAGGAGGAGGGGGAGGAAGAAGAGGAAGAGGAAGAGGAGGAGGAGGAGGAGGATGAATGGAAGAAAAGATGGAATGATATTTGGAAGCTACTAGAAAGTCGCTCATTGGGTGAAGAACTAGAGAGAGAGAGAGAGAGAAGAGAGAGAGAGAGAGAGAGAGAGAGAGAGAGAGAGAGAGGAGAGAGAGAGAGAGAGAGAGAGAGTTTTAAGGGCTCTAAAGAGGAAAAAAATACAAAAATTCTAGAGAGGTACAAGTAGGAGGAGGAGGAGGAGGGGAAAAAGAAGAAAAAGAGGATCTCAAATTTTATTCTTTCTTTCTTCCTTCTTCCTTCCTTCCTTCTTTCCTTCTCTTTCCTTCCTTCCTTTTCCTTCCTTCCTTCCTTCCTTCCTTCATTCCTTTTCTTCGCATCTTTTTTATATATTTTCCTTTTTTCTTTATATTTCTCTCACCTATTTTCATCATTAATATTTTTTTCCCATTTTTTTTCTTATTTCCTGTCTCCTTCCTGTATCGCATTCTCTCCTATTTATATTTTCTTATATTTTCTTAATCTCCTTTTTTTCCATATTTAATTATTTTCTTCCTGTAATCCTCCTTTCATTTTCCCGTTTTCTTTTTTCAATTCTTTCATTTTTCCACTTCTTTTTTCAATTCTTTCATTTTTCCGCTTCTTTTTTCAATTCATTAATTTTTCCACTTCTCTGTTTTCATTTCTTTCATTTTCCACTTTTCTTTTCAATTCTTTCATTTTTCCATTTTTTCTGTTTTCTATTTCATTTTTCCCCTTGTCTTTTTTCAATTCTTTCATTTTTCCCCTTTTTCTGTTTTCAATTCTTTCATTTTCCCCTTTTTGTTTTCAATTCTTTCATTTTTCCATTTTTTCTGTTTTCTATTTCATTTTTCCCCTCGTCTTTTTTCAATTCTTTCATTTTTCCCCTTTTTCTGTTTTCAATTC
>JACEEZ010025311.1:17592-20092 GCA_016584305.1 Chionoecetes opilio | reverse complement strand
TTTTCTTCCCTTGTTCGTACTTATAAGGATTCCATAGAAGGGTCAAGATAATGCTATAAGGCAATCCGATTATCAAGGTAGAAGAGAGAGAGAGAGAGAGAGAGAGAGAGAGAGAGAGAGAGAGAGAGAGAGAGAGAGAGAGAGGAGAGAGAAAGGGTGTTGTGTGTGTGTTTTTTTGGGGTTCCACTCTCTACTATGTTTTTGTTTTGTTTTACCGGCCCCTAACCTGATCTACCATGCAGTTGATTCCCCCTGCTTCCCCCCTTTTTCCCCCCTGCTTCCCCCCTGCCTCCCCCTGTTTTCCCCTTGCTTTCCCTGTTCCCCCTGCTTCCCCTGCTTCCCTTGCTTCCCCTGCATCCCCCTGCTTTCCCATGCTTTTTCCTGCTTCCCCCCTGCCTCCCCCCGCTTCCCCCCTGTTTCCCCCGCTTCCCCCCCTTCCTCCGCTTCCCCCCTGTTTTCCCCCCTGTTTTCCCCCAGTTTCCCCCTGTTCCCCCAGCTTCCCCCTGCCTCCCCCGCTTCCCCCTTTTTCCCCCTGTTCTTTGTTTCCCCCTTCCCCCCTACCTCCCTGCCTTCTAACCCCCCCCCTTTTTTCCCTCTGCCCCGTTTCCGGGCCCCTTTCCCCCCCACTCCCCCCTTTGTCCTCCCCCCCCCCCCAAATTTTCCCCTCCACCTTCTCTCCCCTTTCCCCCTTTTTTTTCCCCTTACCTCTCCCTTTTCCCCCTTCCCCCCCTTCGTTCCTTTTTTATTTCTTTTTTTATTTTACCAACTTAATAATGTAAATTTTACAAGGAAAAAATTTTTTACAGGTTAAAGGGGGTTTTGTGAGACCACCTTTTTAAAAATCAACCCTTAAAACCACAACATACCTATATTACTTAACTAACTATTTATGTTTACAATTAGATACTCGTGACCTTCCACGCACACTGAGCCAAACAGTACATCATTTAAAAAACTCTCGCCCCGCACACAAAAAACCACAAAATCTCAAGTAGGGGGTCGGGTGCGGGTGCACGGTCAGGTCTGTAGTTCCCCTTGCGCGCATGGTCGGGGTGCAGGTGCCACGGTACGGCTCTGTAGTTCCCTCTGGTGGCATGGTCGGGCTGCGGTGCCAGGGTCACGGTCTGTATTTGCCCTCTGCGGGCATGGTCAGGGCTGCAGGTCCCCACGGCCCGGCTCTGTATTGCCAGTATAGAATAGCCTCTTAACCTCGGGGCGTGTAGGTAATTTCCAAGGGAGGAGTGAGCCAAGCGAGTAAAAGGAGAACTGTCAAGTATTTCATGAAACGTGATCTTGCTACTAAATGCATACTTGATACTGATAGTTTATTTGCTTGGTGTAATACAAGAATGTTCATAACACTGGGCTGCATCATTAGAGTCTAGGTTTCTCCCAACGGTCTTATATGCTTTTTGAATGCTGAATTCAGAAATGTAAAATTCATTTCGCTCAATCAGGTCAAGTTTGACCTGTCAATGCTATCTCAATTTAAGGTAAAAAAAAAAAATTTGTTTAATTATTATTAAAAAAAATCCAAATTCCATTTACATAGACAGAGGTGACAAAAACACATAAAATGATACACAAGTATAGTTACTGTGGAAGAAAATATTCTCAAAAGATTTTTATCTATTCAGAATAAATAAATAAATTAAATACATTGTTTCTGTTTCTGCAAGAAACAGTATGGACTGTTCTTTATTTTTAGGCATGAATCCGCAAAAAACAAGCAACACTTAAAGTATCCAGATTTGCCATCCGACATTAAACTAGTATTCATGAAACCAGGAATTCCAATTCCAACACCGCCCCAAAATGTTCGTCATTGGTCTCAATCCGATTCAGATGAGCAAATGGAAGATGGTATATATCTGGTACATATCAACCTACTGCCGAGACAAGTCAACCAAACTCTGTAGCCAAGCTGAGTTGAAACGATTGACCCGAAATTTGTGCCGTCCAAATAATCTGCCAGTTGCTAGGGGTCACGACTTAGTGAAAAATGTTGTTAGCTCCTGAAACTACATTCTTCCTGGTACCGGAGCCGGAAAAAGGGTTGCGAGAATACTTTCAGTTCGGGATGATGAAGTTTCTTGCGTTTCCAGTAGTAACATCGGGCACGGCCTCATTGCAGGTATGGGCTTAGCATATTATCCTACAGAATGGCGGTTTTTCATAGACTCCTCAAGCAAAATTTTGAAAGCAGTACCTGCTCTTCAATGGCAACAAGATTGCGTCTGTTCCAGGGGTCACTCGGTACAGATGACTGAGAACTATAGTAACATGAGCATTTGAAGTACAGATCCAAACTGGCTGATTTGTGGCGACCTAAAGGATGTTGTTGGCAACTCATTAACATTAATTCTCCTACTTTATAAATCGAAAATATGCTTAACATAGATTTAAAAGATATTCGTTAATAAATGAAATAACAAATGTCTTAAAAAAGGGTTTATGTTGAGAGAAGGGGGAGAGGGAAAGGGTAAAGGCGGGGGAGGGG
>JACEEZ010025311.1:0-17567 GCA_016584305.1 Chionoecetes opilio | reverse complement strand
TTACTGTTCTCCTCCTCCCCACACTTGTGTTTTACTATATGTTGGTCCCCTACCCTGTGTAATCCCTTCCCTCCCCTCCCTAACCCCTTCCCCTTCCCCTTCACACCCCCCCCCTCCCGTTCAGCGTCAGGCAGTCCACACTTTGCATATTTCCCCGCGGGCTCAATGGATTACTCCTTTGTCTTGGTTTTAAAGCCCCCATTTTCAGACATGTTGAATTTAAGTACATTTTCAAACCCCCTTCATGTAAGCTCTCTCTCTCTCTCTCTCTCTCTCTCTCTCTCTCTCTCTCTCTCTCTCTCTCTCTCTCTCTCCTCTCTCTCTCTCTCTCTCTCTCTCTCTCTCTCTCTCTCTCTCTCTCTCTCTCTCTCTCTCTCTCTCTCTCTCTCTCTCTCTCTCTCTCTTTTTTTATTTATACCATCTTACATAATGTACAATTATTTACAAGGAAAAATATTTTACATGTTAAAGGTGGTATTGTGAGTACCACCTATCTTAAAACCTAACCTTAACCACATACAAATACCTATGATTACTTAATGCTAACTATTTACATGTTTACAATTCGATACTCGTGACTCTTCCACGCACATCACTGAGCCAACACATGTACAGTCACTTTAAAAACTCTGCGCCCCGCACACAGCAACACTAAAGTCGTCAAGCAGGTGCCACGGTCACGGCTCAGGTGTTGGGTTAACCTCTACACGGCGTGGCCAGGGCTGCAGGTGCCATGGTCACGTTTCGAAGCTCCCTCTCAAAACATCCGCGCCGTATCATGCTGTCGCAGGAAGGCATCGCCGTATCCGTGCGGCGTAAGTTGCGGCGGGAAGCTCGTCAGCTGGGGGTGTTGGGCGTAGGGTCCCTGGGCCAGGGTTGTTGGGGGTCCCCAGGTGGCGGTGTGGCTGTGTGAAGGGAGGCGCCAGGTAGCAGCGCCTCTGAGGACGGCTAGTGTCTCCTGGCTGTCTACCCTGACAGCCTCAATCAGGTCCTGGTGTCTCTTGTCCGCCAGCCGCTCCCGACAGGTTTGTATCGTATGGAATCGTCCCTGGCAGTACTCACAAGTAAGCCTCTTCGGGCAACGTTCCTCAGAGTGGCCCTGACGATGGCACCAAGAGCACTTGACCTGACGTGGCCTCTCGATGAACTTTCTGGTTACGTCTCTGTTTCCGTCCCTCTCACTGGCACGTCTGTCCATAGGCCTTCCGGGATAATTGATCCGTCCTTGATTCCGTCCTTTACTGTAAGGCGGCTGCCTGCGTCCCAAAGGTGGTTGTTGGGTCACGTCTTGAGGCTGGGGTCGCGGACGAAAAGTAGTATTCTCACGAACTGCCTGGAGTTGCACTGCCTGGGGTTGCAGGGGCGCCACCTCAAGGTCAGATGAAGAACGACGGGGGTTGGCAGGGTGAGGGCGTGGCGTTATGTTACCTGGTGTCGGAGACGGGTGAGGGAGTGGAGAATTGCTGCGTGGGGTGGGAGGACTAGGTGTGGAGGGACTAAGTGGCGGGAGGGTGTTGGGCGGGGCAAGTGACGCATCTTATTGTCCTCACTCCGCTGTTATGCAATGAGTCCGCACCTATCGCGAGCTGCCGCGTTTACGCCCATGTGATGTCCAGTCCCATTTCATTTGTCAGTCTGGCGTTGCAGGAATAGTTCGTGCTCTGTGTTGCCACTTGCAATGGTTGTCTCAGAGCGAGCATGTGTCATACGACAATTTCTCATCTCTTCTCTCTCTTGCTCTCTCTGCAATCCTTTCTCACGCACTCATGCTCTCTCATCTCGCATCTCTCTCTCTCTCTCTCTCTCTCTCTCTCTCTCTCTCTCTCTCTCTCTCAACTTTTTTCCACTTTTTCACTCCTTTTTCCTATCCCCTCCTCCTCCGCCAACTTAAGCGTAATAGCATAAAAAAGTTTGCTAAGGGCCTCGCCTCCTACACAAGTCTGCCCTCTGCTCACCCACGACCACATCTCAGCGTCATTCATGACCTCGCATAACCTCTTAAAGCTCGCCGTCGTATTCGCGTTCACTACACGTCTGCTCAACTTATTCACTCATCCACCTCATCAGTCAGTCGTTGTCGTTTGGAGCGGCAAGACATGTGAGGAGGCAGCTCCGTGTGTGTTGAGTCAGGTCCATTAAGTGGGCAGGTGCAGAGATTAGCGTCGACATGGCTAGTGGAGGCGATGGTGTTGTTAGTGTTGTGGAGGAGGGTGTTGTGGAGTGGGAGGAGAAGTGGAGGAGAGGGTGAAGTGAAGGAGGCCGAAGCGAGTGTGGTAGAGGGAGGGAGAAGTGTCGAGGGGGAGTATAGTGAAGTGTGTGCAGTGGCGCTTAAGTCTGTTCTGAGGGCGATCGATGACCTGAAAAGGTACTTCGTAAGTGAAGTGAATGATTTGAAAAGCGTGGTGAGAAAGCAGGAGATAGAGATACGATCTTTTAAGTGTGGAGGAGGAGTGAGTGGAGGAACTCATGCGAGGGATGTACCTGGAGGGGTACCAGAAGGAGACGTGCCTCGTGATACTACTAAAGGAGTGGTCTCTAGTAAGTCCCCAAGGAATTGATGGAAGGGGTTTTGGCAGGGGGAAGAAAAAGGAAAAAGGAAAAAATCCGTGTTGTTCACAAAGCAAGGATTGGGGTAAGAGGAAGATGGAGTAAGGCGGTAAGAAAACACTACCCAAAGGTAAAATTTTGGGTTTTTTGGTGAAGTGGGGTTTAGGCTTCAAGGGGTTTTTGTAAGGGAAGGGGGTGGCCTGAAGTGGTGTTCCCGGGAAGGGGATGGGGTTATGTTAGGAAAAGAAGCGGGGCATCGGACAAAAAAAACCCCTGTTGCCTTTGCGGGGGAAAAATTGGTTGAAGAATAGGAAGTACCGGTTGGAAGCGTGGAAAGAAAGGGGAAGGGGGTGGGTTCCCGGGGTTTTTGGTGTCCTTAAGACCCTTTGTTGAGATTGTTTTTAAAAAAGGGTTATTTTTTAACCCCGGTGGTTTCTTGGTGGTGGGTTTGGGGAATGGGACCTCTTTTTGGGGCCATAACCACCTTTACCGCAGGGATGGGGTGCACTTTCGAAGAAAGGATTTTCAGATCTTGTCTGAATCCTTGAAGGGGGGTGGGTTGCACGCAGGCTTTTTTAAGAAGAGAACCGGGGAGAGACACGGGGGCGGGGAAGGGAAATTTCCCGACACTGGAGGATTTTCGAAGGCGGGAGCAAAGTATTCGTAAGAAGAGAGAGAGGAGGGGTTTATTTTACAATAAAGGGAAAATGGACAAAAATAAGAGGAGTTGCTTGAAGGTTAATACAAACTGTAGGGTTTTTTTAAACAAGAAGTTTTTCTTGAGAGGAAAATAAATAGTGTAGAGGTTTTGATATAATCCTTAACAGAAACAGGTTGGATATGTCGGGAAAGGTATTTAAATCCGGAAGCCGAGAAAGGGGGTATAGGTTTTTTCAAAAGGAAAGATTTGGCAGGGGGGTGGGGAGTTCCCGTTTTATGCAGAGATGCTTGCAGTGTTGTGTTAATAATGTTTAAAAACAGATGCAGCATAAAGTCTATATGGGTAGAGGTACGGGGGAAATGAGAAAAAATGGTTTTGGGTGTAGTGTATAGGCCCCCACTTTGTTAAGGGGTTTCAGCTCCTATATGGGAAGAAATAAAAAAGGCCTGCAAAATTACGCTATGCGTGGGGAGATTTTAATCTTAGGAATATAGCTGGGATTTAATCTGGGTGACAGCGACGCAGATGAATTGTTATATATAATCCGGAAACTTCCTAGTCAAGAAAAAGGAGCCATAGAGGAGATAAATTCTGTCTATTGCGACAAATAGGGGACGATTTATTACAGATGTGAAGGTCGGTGGAAAGTTAGAAAATGCGACCATTATGAGATCAGATTTAGCTTAAATGGGAAAATTGGAAAAATTAAGGGGCAATAAACAAGTCCCTCATTTCAAAAAGGGCAAATTATGAGGAAAGAAAACACCTGGGGTTATTAATAAGAGGTTTGGGATGGAGGGAAAAAAATTTTTCCCATGGTGGGCGAAAAAAAAGGGGGATGAAAGCTGGAAAGGCCCAATTATAAGGATTGGAAAGGGCACCGGGGTAATTAGAGGGGTTTAAACATGGAAGTGGGGGTCGGGGTGAGGAGGTAAATTAGAGCGGTTAGCATGGAGGGAGGTCGGGGCTGAGGAGGTAATTAGAGGGTTAGACTTGAAATGGGGTCGGGGCTGGGAGGATTATACCTTATTTGTAAGGAATCAAATTGACGGACAAAAAGAAATATTCCTTATAGGGAAATAAGGCCCAGAAAGAAGAAAAAAATGGATGCCACAATTTAAAACCAACTTTGGAGTAAAAAGAAAACATTTTTTTAAGGGGTTAAAGGCAGGATTGGTAAGCAAAGAACATTTAAACGGAGGGCAAGGACAGTGAAGAAATTAACCGAGTGCTAAAACAATTTGAGTTAAAAGTAGCAGGACAGGCAAAAAATGACCCAAAAGGGGTTTTCTATCGGGTATAAAACAAAGGAGGGGGAATTATTTGGGGCCCGTAAGGTAGGACAGGGGAGGTTTAAATACGGATGAGGATAGTGTAAAATTTAAAATGTTTATTTCTTAAGTGTTTTTTACGGAGGAGGAACACAGACGATACCTGATAGTGAACAGATGTTAAAAGGAAGCGAGGGGAGAAACCAAGATATTGTGAAAATAGGGAAAGGGTGGAAGAGGGTATAGATAAAAGAAGAATTTTAAATGCCAGGACCAATGAAGTGTATCCCAGGGTATTAAAAACGAATGAAAAAGGAGGTTGTTATGAGTCGTTAATGTACATTTTTAAAAAACGGTTGAGATAGGCGATGGCCCTTTTGTGGGGGAAAGGAAATGTTGTTCCCATAAATTTAAAAAGGGAGACAGAGGATAAAGTCAAATTATCGACCCCTAAGTCTAACATCAGTGGTGGGTAAAATTTTTAGATCTATTATTGCAAAAAACTTAGAGAGCCCTTGATAAACATATTTGATCAATGTTCACAACAGGATTCCCCACCAAGGGTAGGTCATGTCCACCAATTTTTTGATTTTTATAGGAAAATTTAGAGACGGAGATAATGATAAGGATTAGATATAAATATCTGGACTTTTTTAAGGATTTGAAAAAAATCCACACGAGGGACCTGTAAAGGTTAAAGGGTCATGGAACAGAGGGGGGGTTCTTTATTGGGGTCAGAGTTGCTAAATAATGGCACAAAAGGGTTACAATTAATGGGTTTTAAAACTAAAAGGGGGTGGTGACAAAGGGGGTTCCACAAGGGTTTGTTTTGGGTCCATTTCTATTTTTTTTTGCATAAAGACTTGGATATGGGGGATTAGCAGTGATATCAGCAAATTTTTTGATCTAAATAGGTAGGATTTTTTATCACAGTCTGATGTAAACATAGCAGGGAGACTACGATAAAACTTAACGGTGGGCAGTCGATGGGAGATGGAAATTTAAAATTGATAAGGGGAGCGTTATGAATTTTTGGTAGAAAAAACCCTGGTAAAGAACACCATAAGAATGTATCGGAAAAAATCAGAAGGGAAAAGATCTTGGAGTGAGGGTGAGCCCAGACCTCCGACCTAGGAAACAAAGTATTTAGGCCAGAAATAGAGCTAATAGAGTATTAGGATTTATTACCAGAAGTGTTTAAAAATAGAAGTGAGGAAGTTTTTCTAAAGCTTTTTCTGGCTCTTGTCAGGCCTACCTAGACTATGCGGTTTCAGTTTTGGTCTCCATATTTCGGATGGTTTTAGCCTTTTTAGAAAAAAGTGAGAAGGATGACCATAAGTACAAGGATGCGTAAATTTTGTTATAAAAAAGAAAAATTGAAGTTATTAAAATTACACTCACTCGAGAGACGCCGTGTAAGGGGGATCTGATAGAAGTTTTTAATGGATAAAGGGGTTTAAAAAGGAGAGGTGGAAAAAAATTCTTACGGCTTTTACCAGGGGTAGAAAAGAAGTAAAGGATTTAAACTGGAAAAGCGTAGATTTTGGAGGAAATAGGGGAAAAAGGTTCACAAATAGGGTGGGAATGAGGGAATTGGTCTCAGTAGCAGGGAGTTAGTGCGGATCATTTGGGAGCTTTAAAGGGGATTGGATAGGTTTATGGAGGGGAAGAAAGGTGGATGTAGGTAGTGTTAGGTGACAGGAACTACCACGTGTAGGCCTCGCGGCCTCTTGTAGCTTCCTTATTTGCTTATGTTCTTCTTATGTTCAGTAAAGCAGTTTTTTTTTTGCGATTTTTTTTTTTTGGATTTATATTTAGTGGAAGTTTATCTCATTTTTTTTTTTTTATATTTAGTGGAAGTTAACTAATTTTTTTTGGTTTTAAATTTGCGAAGTTTTTTCAATTTTTCCGGTTTTTTTAATCATTTGATCGAAGATTATCAATTTTTTTTGGTTTTATATTTAGTCGAAGTTTATCTCATTTTTTTTGGTTTTATATTTAATCGAAGTTTATCTAATTTTTTTTTGTTTTATATTTAGTCGAAGTTTATCTAATTTTTTGCGTGTTCTGTCCTTCTCATTTCCTTTTCGAATTTTACTGCTTATTAAATCCTTTCACCTATTTATAAAACCTCTTTCAGGTCGCATTGCACTCTTTTTTTTCTCGTCCGGAGTGTAGTTTGATTTGTTTCTAAGGAATATGTTCTATTAATATCGGAAATTATGAAAAGAGATAAAAAAAAGGAAAGGATTATATGGATTGTGAATTAGTATCAAAATTTTAATGAACATGATGGATAAGAACATTTAGATTATTTTATTTAAAAAAAAAAAAAAAACGTTTGGGGCCCAAGCGCCTGTAGGCATTTTTTTTGAAGGGCCCCTGCACATTTGGGGGCTGGAGATGGTACTTTTTTTCCCAAAAAAAAAATTAAGTAAAGTATGGAAAGTAAATGAGTAACAAATGAATAATAGGATAATAACTCACTTCATAGGATAGTCTTCTCCTTTTGGGCCGGGGGGGGGGGGGCGAGTCTGGCGGGTGGAAAATGCGGGAACGAAAGCAGCCAGACCCCTAGTATGGTTTTTTCATGAACCCCCGGCACCTCCGCCCTCTGCGCCCGCGGGGGGGATGTTTTAGGTGGGACACCGACATGCCAGACGCCGGCTCACCAGGCAGTGGGGACGCCGTGTACAGGGCCGAGGGGGGGTGAAGGGGGTGCAGATGTGAAAAAAAGAAGAAAAAAAAACCCCGTTGTTTTTTAAAAAAAAATCGATTAAATTTTGGAGATGGTGGGAAAGTTAGAAGGAATGAAAAAAAAACCTGAAAAGAGGGGGTGTAGGCGGGGGAGGAAGCAAAGGGAAGGGGGGCGAATAATAAAATAAAAATAAAATCAGTTTTAAAAGCGAGGGGGTGCTGAAAGTTTTTTGGATAAGGGGAAAGAAGGAGGAAAAAAAAGAAAAGTGATGGCAAAAGAGGTGACGTGGTGCAGAAAGAAGAAAAACAAAGGAAAAAAAAACAGTGAACCCCCCAAAGGGTTATGAGTGAAGTAATTTTCAAGGCAGGTCGGGGTTGGGTAAAAAACGTACATAAAAGGGGTTCACTTTGACTGAGGGGGAAGGGGAGACAAAAGTTGGGAAAGAGGGGGGTAAAAAAAAGTCCGAAAGGGTTTGTAAAAAAAAAAGAAAAAATTGTGAAGCCAAAAAAAAATCACATGAGGTGAAGCAGGTATCCCCCGAGACCCGGAGATGCGGGTTTACAGAACCTTTTAAAAAAACAAGAAGAAAAAAGAAAAACCCCACAAAAAAAAAAGAAAAGCCCACATAAGGCCCATTATTTAAAAGTAAACTTGTTCAGGCCCAGGTCAGGGTCGGGTCAGGGGGTTGGGGGGTCCTGTCCCTTTACTGATGAGCGGGGTCTTCTCGGGGGCGGCCCGGGACTCCCCGGATGGTCCATAAAAGGAAGACCGAATGGAGAGCGGGCGCCGAGATGCCCAGCTAAATTTCCCCCGGGACTCGGGGGCACTTTAAAAAACCCAAAAGGGGGGGCTCCCGCCGGGAAGGGAATGAAAAAAAAAGGGACTTTAAAAAACGAAAAAAAAAATTAAAAAAATATCATTACTGTAAGAATACCCCCCCCCCCAAAAAAAAAAATTATACCCCCCCCCAAAAAAAAGGGGAATGGGTTATTTTAAATACACCCACGGAGGTGTTGCCTCCATGGGTGTGTGGCTACGTGCCTAGCTATGAATCTCCCGGAACCCTGGTTCGAATCCTGGCCAGGGCAAGTCGGCAAACCAGCCCTACCTGTTTTTTCCCTCCCTTTCGGGAATTGAAAAAGGGATCCCGGGGGGGAAAACCCTTTGGAAACGGGTTCTCCCCTTCACACGCCTCAAAGGCAAAATCAACGGGGGGATGAGAAACGGGGCCCACGCGCAGCATAGCTTTGCCCCCAAACCCTTCATTTTTTTTTTTTACCCCCCCCCTAAAAAAATAATTACTTATACTCACCAAATACCATTGATGAGAACGCAGGGCAGGATGGGGTTTAAAAACGTTGAAAAGGGCCGTCTTCGCCAGCTTGATGGTGAAGGTGATTTTCGGGGTAGGGCTCGGGGCAGCACAGTAGAGGTGATTTTTTCTTGGACCCGGTAAACTCCAAACCCGGTCGAACTCGCCGGTTTTGACTGATAATTCGGGCATGTCCCCTCTGTCCCTCTGCTTCAAGAGGTCGAGCGGAGGGGGGAAAATGGGGGAGAATGGGTAGTGAGGGGGGGGGGGAGGGGGGGGGTTAAAAGGGGGAGACTGGGGAGGGGGGGAAAAGGGATGAGGGGGAAAGAGGAGAAAGTGTGTTTTTAAGAGTTGCTTTTTTTTGTTTTTTAGGTTGGCCCTTTGGGTTTACCCTCCTTTTTTAAATTTTGTTTTAGTTTTTTTTGGGAGGGAAATATTTTAGCGTTTTTATTTGCCTAAAACGTTGTTGTTATTTTAAAAGGTTTAAAACTTTTTTATTTGTTATTTTTATATGGGAAAATTTGTTTACTTGTTAGGGCCCCCTTATTTGTAAAGGAAATTTTTTAATTTTTTTTTGGAAAAAAAAAAGGGTTTTGTTTTGTTTTAAATTGGGTAATAATAATTTTTTTTGGTTTTTTTTTGAAATTTTTGTAAAAAAAAAATAAAAACAAAAAATATTTTGTTTTTTAAATTTTTTTCAATATTCTCCCACTAATACCCACTAACCCACTACTATTTCTATACTTTTACTACTACTAATTTCTACTACTACTACTACACTACTTCTGCTTCTACACTTTCTACTACACTACTACACTACTACTACTACTACTACTACTATACACACTACTAACTACTCTACTTTTCTAATACTTCTACTACTACTTAAATACTAACCCACACTACTTCTTTTTCTATACTACTGTTTGATAAAGGAAAAGAGGGGCCAAATTTGGGAAAAGATTGTGGGGAGGTTTTAAAGGGAAATTTTAGGAAGGGCAAAGGAGGGGAAGGAGATAGGAAAAAGAAGTGAGGGAAGGAAAAAAGGGAGATAGGGAAAAACACTGAAAGGACAGAGAAGGGAAGAAAAGAGGGGGAAGAAGGGAGATAGGAAAGAGGATGAAGAAACAGAGGAGGGGTGTACAATCAGAGAGGAAGAGGAGAGGAAAGGTGTGTGAGTTGGTGGAGGAGGCGAGGGACAAAGAGAATGAGAGGGAATGAGGAGAGAGAGAATATTGAGAGGAACAGAGAGAGAGAGAGAGAGAAGAGAGAGAGAGAAGAGAGAGAGAGAGAGGAGAGAGAGAGAGAGAGAGAGAGAAGAGAGAGAGAGAGAGAGAGAGAGTGTTCTTCATTACCTAGTCAAAACAGGAATAAGAAATAAGGGAAAAAAGAGTTAAAGGGGAAAAAAGAAAGGGGAAAAAAAGTTTTTTTTTTCTTATAATTTTTCATACATCTGCGATCTGTACTGACCCTGACCTGCCCTCGAATGGCTTGCTTCCCCTCGTTAATCTTTTGGGGGGTCATCTTTTTTTGACCCTGACCAAAACTGATTTGAATTGCTTGTTTCACCTTGTTGATCTTTGTGACTTAAATGTTTTTTACTTTATTTTTTGTACAATTCTATGAGAAACACATCCACCTTCTACCTAGAAAACAGGAATAAGAAATCGGGAGAAAAGAGTTAAAGCAGGAGAAAAAAGCGACAAAAGAAAGATGGAGAAGAAAAACAAATACATACATCTCTGCGGTCATGTGGGGAATGCACTAAACCTGTTTGTTGCTTACCTCTCTCTCTTTTGTGTCTCTATCTTTTTGACCCTCCTCTCCTTGTATCTTCTCTCCCTTGTCTGATCTTTTCTGACTTCTCCTTTTTTTCTCTTTTATTTTTTGTCGTTAGGGAGGTCGGGCGACAAACCTTGAGTACTTAGAAAAAAGGAATAAGAAATCGATAAAAAAAGTTCGAAGCGAGGAGTAAAAAAAATCGAGAGCATTGAATTTGGAGAAAGAAACTCTACAAAAACTACAATTACTTCTTTTCTTCTCTACTCTAAGCTCTTCTCTTTTTTTTTTTTTTTCTCTCTCTCTCTTCTCCCTCCTTTTCTCTGTTGGATTCTTTTGGCGAGAAACCAGAAGGTATCTAAAAGGAATTCAAGTATAAGTGATTTCAATCAAGAATCAACCCAGCAAAACAACAAAAAAATCTTCGACAGCACATTACTTCATGCTGTATAACTCATACACCTTCATAACCACCACACATCACATCAACTCCCTCACCACCACACACCTCTCACCCCACCTCTCCACACACACCACCCCACCCACACACACACCCACCACACACCTCACCACACATCTCACACACCCACACACCACACACACTCCACTCCACTCACACCCCCTTCCACCTCCTTCCCGACGGGGATTAGAGACAACACATATACACATACATACAACAACTAACAAGATTACACACAACACCCCACACACAAACACACACACACAAAAACACATACACATACACACACACCAAAACCACACACACACACCACACACACACACACACACACACACACACACACACACACACACACACACCACACACACACACACACACACACACACACACACACACACACACACCTGTATACTACAACGCAACAACTCCCGAACTAAATTGGCTCACCCACCTTTTTATATTCTCTTACTGACTGACTTCTGTATAGAGACTGGCATCGGGCAACTAAGCAGACTTTTTTTTACTTCGTTTATTTTTTGCCCTTGGCCAGTCCTTTGTGATATGAAAAAAACCCATATTAACCCCTTGATACCCAGAACGTAATTGCCATTGTAATTTAGGTACCATTAGACGATTTTCATGAATATAAGCAATGTTTTATAGATATGACCTGTTTAGTATCCTTTTCCACTACCTAATTTGGTATATTTAGTTACTTTTCGTAATTTTATGGCTCGACAACAAACAATTTTATATAAAAGGAAAGATCAAAGGAAAGATCTGGGTGTGAAGGGGTTAAATACATAAATAGATACTCACCTGATATCCATTGTAAGTCCACGAAGCCCATATGTGCACATCATCCACACACACACACACACACACGCACACACACACACACACACACACACACACACACACACACACACTTACCTGGTATCCGTCGTAAGTCCAAGAAGCCCACATCATCTTACAAGACTGCACGTCGAAAGGGAAAAACTCCACGTTCATATCGCACGACGACCTGTAGATGCCATGCGAGAGCCACGTCACCTCGCCGCTGGCCGTGACGATGACGTTGGTGTTGATGGTGGCCGCGGAGTACTGGGCGTCGGCGCTGAGGGAGGAGGAGGTGGTGTAGAAGGAATAATGTAGTAAAGAGGAGGTAGCGAATGGTGAGGCAGGAATATATAGGAAAGAAATCAGGAGGTAGGAAGAAAGGAATGTTAGGGAAGAATGTGAAGGGTGTAACTAAATGGGGTTTTAAGGAGGTAGGTGTAGTAAGGGATGAAGGAGGAAGAGGAGGTGAATGGGGATGCAGGAAGATAAAGGAAGATCAGGAGATGGTTAGTAGGTAGCAGGAAGATAAAGAAAGTATGTAGATACGCTTTTTAGGAGGTAGGTAGGAAGAGATGTTAGGTTTTAGTCACGTTCATCAATATTGTTTTTATCTTGTCCTAGCAGCCCTGGTCCTCCTCATTATTTTTTCCCCCTTGGGGTTGATAATTAATATATCTTAATAAGTTTTCGTCAAGGTTGTATACATCAGTCAGCGCTGGAGGAAGAGGAGGAGGAGGTGGTGAATGGTGGTGCAGGAAGATAAAGGAAGTATATAGATAAGCTTTTTAAGGGGCCATTCTCCGCCCGTGTTTTACATAGTACTTTGCAGGCTCCCAGTTTCATGTCTTTAATTAAATTAAAACATAATGTTTTGTATATGATTTTAAAATTCAATGTATTCTTTAAATATTTGTCATGAGAAAAATGTAAATTTTCTTTTTTTTCTTATTTAGATTTAGTGATGAACATATTTTCGGCAAAGTTTTTTTTTGAAAAAAAAAATATATATATGGAATAAAAAAAGTACAATTTTCTCTTGACAAAAACTTAGATAAATGGTTGAAAAAGATAACCCTTTTAGATTTTTTAAAATCCACTGAAAAATAAGTGTTCTGGGATTTTTTTCTTCTAGCAAAGTATTATTTGTCAGAAATTAGCGTTGAAAAAAATAACTTGCTTTATCTCATAACTCAGTAAGTATAAGTCCTAGGTGCATCAAAATTGGTACACTTCTTCTCTACCTACTAGTCATTTATATGTGAAACGATTATTGTTCTATCTTTATAATCATGGAAAATGAAGGATAAGATGAGTATGGCCTTTACTGGTAAAAAATAGAAAAATAGCCTTGGCGAGAGTCCCTTCAACTCCATGGCTGCTTTTCTTGCTTCTCGTGCTGTTGAAATACTTGCCAACCTCTTCTTGTATAATGCAGACCTCTTGCTCACTCTAACTGATGATAATATGAGTAAAATCCAGGCAAAGACACAAAGGATGTGAAGGAAGTCTTTTGTTTAGCCTTTGTTTAGCTTGTCTTCTGTTTACACACATTATCTCTTAGGTGGACTAAGAGAAAACGTTTTTGTGAAAGGATAGACTACTATAAACTAAAAAAAATACTCTAAATCCATTCAAATCGCATTATGAAGATAATTTCCTGGGCATTTAAATGTCCAGCCATGTGCGCCCCGATCGGCTGGCAATTTAAAACTGTTAAAGAGAACGATTTTGATGCCGTAGACTTTTTTCATGGCAAGGACTATCAAATGTAAGGTGTGAATGAAAGAAAAATGTTAAAATACAAAATAATATTTTTTCAAAATTTCACCTTAGAACCTACCAACTAAGGAAGTAGGTAGGAAGAGATGCAGAAAGAAGAAGAAGAATGTATTAAAGAAGAGATAGTGAGTGGTGGTTCAGGAAGAAAAGGGAAAAGTAGTTTAAAGGTTATTAGGAGGTAGGAAGGAAGAGATGTTAGGAAAAAGAAAGAAGGCTGAAGAAGGAAGAATGTAGTGTAAAAGGAAGAATGTAGTGTAGAAGGAAGAATGTAGTTAAGAAGAAGAAGTGAATGGTGAGGCAGGAAGATAAAGAAAGTACTAGATCAGGTTTTTAAGGAGATAGGACTGGCACATTTCCCCCTTTATTGGCATGACCATCAATTAATCAAGGAGGTAGGGGGTAGAAGAGATGTATGTTGGGGGAAGGATTGAAGGGGTTTGTAACTAAATGGGGGTTTAAGGAGGTAGGTTTAGGAAGGGATGAAGGAGGAGGGGGTGAATGGTGAGGCAGGAAGATATAGGAGGTAGAATAGCTTTTTAGAACATAGAACATCAGAAAATAAGGAAGATACAAGGATACTTTTAAGGTGGTGGTGGTGAATAGTGATGTAGGAAGATATAGGAAGATCAGGAGGTGAGTGGTGGGGCAGGAAGATAAAGGAAGCAGATCTGCTTATTTAGGAGTGGGAAGGAAGAGATGTTAGGGAGGATTTGGATGGTGTAACTAAATGGGGGTAAAGAATGAGAACGAGAGATATGGGGTTGCTAGAATGGGGGAAGAGGAGAAAGAGAAAGGGAAAGGAAAAAATATTAATGAAAACGAGAAACATGGGCTTGCTAGGATGAGAGAAGAGGAGGAGGAAGAGGAAGGAAGGAAAATAAAATAATAAAAGAGAAACATTGGATAGCTACATAGAATGAGGGAGGAGGGGGAAAAGAGGAGGAGGCGAAGGAGGAAAAGGGAAGGAAGGAGCTGAGAGAAAATAACAGACGTCTTTGTGAAACGTTTGTCATTCATTCGCAGTTTTGTGTGACTTGACCGAGGGGCTTCTGAGTGAAAGGTTTTGAAATAGATTTTAAAGGGGTTTGGACGAATAGATTTGCTCCTTTTCTTCGATTTTAAATCATTCTGGATTGGAGACGTAATAAAATTTTATAAAGAGGCAAGAAAAAGAGAAAGAGGAGGAGGAGGATTTATGGTAGCTGTCCCAATGGTGTTTGTGATGGTGGTAGGTATAGTTTACAGTAGTGTTTAGTAGTAGTTGTAGTAGTTGTGGTTAGTGGTGGTAGTGATGCTTTTGGATGAATGGAGAGAGAAATGAGAAAGAAAAGAGGCAATATACATGAAAATATAGAGTATTTTTATGAGTCTGTGATGGTGGTGGTGGTGAAAACTCTTTGAAAATTGGAAAGAAAAAATGAGAAAGCGAGTTAATTTACAGGAAAATAAAGAAACGGAGAGATTTAAAAGGAGAAAAGGAGGAAATGTTCATGAAAATAAAGATTAAGGATAGGGCGTAGAAGATGTAGATAGAAATGAAGAAGGAGGGGAAAAGATGATGGTGACAGTCGTAATATAGTGGACAGAATCATTTACATACAAAAATCTAATGGTAGAATTCCGATAAACCCGGGACATTTAAAATCTTAGGGCTACTATTAACTCATGTCTTATTCAACTGGCATTTTTTCCTTATTCTTACTATTATTTTTATTATTTCTATGTATTATCTTCATTATTTCTAATTATTATTTTTTTTCTTTTATTTTTTTTAGTCAGTGGCAGGCTATTCCCCCGATAAAAAACGATTAAAAAATTAAATCTGAAAAAGCACCCTCTCTTTCTCTCTTCCTTCCTACATTCTTCCTCCACCTTCCCACAATATATTCTTCCCCTCTTTCTACATTCCTCTCTCTCTCTTTCTTTTCCCTTTCCCTTTCCCCTTTTCCCCACACACACATACAAACAAACACATTACTTTCTCTCCTCCTCCTCCAACACACAAACGCACACACTTCCTCCTCCCAATACCCCCAGTAGCGGTAGTTAGCCCTTCCCTCCACCTACACCCTAGTTTAGTCCCCCCTATATACTTTATTAAGAGACCCTAGTCCCCCCTATACTCACCTATATTCTCGTATCGCCACTTTTATAAATTTTATTCTCCTATCGCTACCTATAATCTCCTATCTAGTATAGCCTATTATCGCTACGTAACATTTTCTTAACACCACTTATATCAGCTACAAAGAAAAGTACATTAATTAAACTACAAGTATAACTGGATAGATACAATAACAAGGGATAGATAGATTAGTGACTTCTGGCATGTTGCATTTCTACCCTGACTGTGCGCGGAATATGAAGGAATAATGTAACTCAAATCTCGTAAAAATATTATCACATAACGCTTGTAAAACACTTGGGATGAAAAAAAAGATGTATGAATTAGTAGTAACGTTTTGGTTGACGAAAGAATGGCAGTAAGTTAACAGCTGTAGAGAGGAGTAAATAGAAGATATATAAGTCGTCAAGAAACTATCGTCCAAGCCTAGCGTCGCCTCCCGCCCTCCTCCCTTTCGAGATCACCAGCGCGGTGTCTCACCCGCAAAAGTATTCTCTCATCTATCCTTTTTCTGTGTGTGATCTCACCACGCGCAATTCCTACAAGTCCTTCCCACCTTAGAAGTAGTGACGATGCCTCGAATACTCGGCACCACACACAACTCCCTATATAGGTATTCTTTATGCTTACTGGGTATATTCATTGTGTCTTTTCCTACGACTGCTAGCGGGGCAGGTTGGTCTTGGGTTCAGTTTATAAGTGTTAATGGTTTATGTGCTTCTAAGGCTTCTAAGGGGTTTTAGAGAGTTCAAGGGTTCAAAGGGCGTGAGGACTGTCATGAGGAGTATGTTAGTGTCTACTGAGTAAGAAATATGGAATAGTTAATGCTGTTAGTGCGTGTGTAGAGTGCTATCGTAACTTTTTCCCGTTTTCTGTGACTTTCTCGAAGGATATACTTGCTAACATTACTTAATTAGCGTGTTAATTTTAGGCGTTTACTGTAATACTGGTGGTCTATCAGTGTTAATGGTGGTGTATTGTGGTTGATGTTGGTAGATGTTAGGGTAATGGAATTGAGTAAGTATTATATAGGTTTTTTGTTATAAGTGAGGTACCGTTTGTATTACGGTATGGTAAAAAATAATATGAGTGCGATCATAATGAAATGAGAAAACGAAGACGAAGCATTCTAGTTCTTACCACTCCTCCCTCCTATCTCTCGCCTTCACCTCCTTCCCCCCCTCCGTACTACCCTTACCCCCCTTCCACTTTCCCCTCCCCATCTCGTTCACTGCATCACCCCGCCTCTATCACTGCTGTTCCCCATTCCCCCCGCCCCTCACTGTCTCTCTCCCTCTTTCCCCAATACTACCTACCTCCACTTCACTCATAATCCCTCATTTCAATGGCCCTCCATACATCACGTTACCTCCTTCACCCCCTTTCCCCGCCTCCCCCACTGCCATCATCCACTGCCCTCGCCCCAGACCGGATTATCTATAGGGTAGCTAGGCTGCAGTCTAGGGGCCCTCAAAGCTTGGGGGCCCCAAACTGGGTCCCTGACTAAAAGATTTCAAAATATAATTTTTTGAAAAATGATATTTGCATTGCTGAAATAATTCATTTAACTAAAATAAAATTACAAAATATTTGAGATAAAGGGCCCCCTGCAGACAGTGAAGCCCTTTATTTGAGAAAAGGAACCTCCTGTTGAGGCCTTATTTGAGATAAAGGGCCCCTGTGCGGGCCCTTTGGGGATATTAAAAAATATTTTTCACACGGTTGAGTTGAAAATGTTCTAATTTGGTTGACAATAAATAGTAAAAATATTGGTATTTCTTAAAGAATCTTTTTATGACAATCAAAAGATAGGCCTATTCTAGTTTAGTTTAAAGAATTTGCATATTTTTAAGTTTTACTTCTAGACTATGTAATGGTCGCTAAAATATATCACGCGTAAAAAACTATTCAAGAGGGTGCGGGCGAGGTTAAGAGGGGGGGCTCGTCTGAGGGGGCCCACAATTAATAGCTTAGGGGCCCTACAAAAGCTCATAATCCAGGCCTCTGTCTCCCCCTCCCTCTCTTTCCCCCGTCCCACCCGTCTTCCCGCCGCCTCGCATGCCTGACCCACTCAGTGACATCTCGGCGTTCCTCC
>JACEEZ010025310.1:330582-343082 GCA_016584305.1 Chionoecetes opilio | reverse complement strand
AGTAGTAATAGGTGTTGTTGTTGTTGTTGTTGTTGTTGTTGTTGTTGTTGTTGTTGTTGTTGTTGTTGTTGTTGTAGAAGTAGTAGTAGTAGTAGTAGTAGTAGTAGTTGTTGTTGTTGTTGTTGTTGTTGTAGAAGTAGTAGTAGTTGTAGTTGTTGTAGTAATATACGCGATGAACTCCTAACGAATTGAAAAAAAAGTAAAATCACCCCTTCATCCCCTTCTTCACAGTTCCCCCTCCCCCATCAACACCCCCATCAATACGTATTATCTATCGTATCCTTCTCCTCCTCCTCCTCCTCCTCCTCCTCCTTCATACGAAGAGCGATTGAAGGCACTTAAGTTGTTCAGTTTGTCAAAACGTAGGTTGCGAGGAGACTTAATAGAATTGTTTAAAATGTTCCATGGCTTCGATAATGTTAACATAAACGACTATTTGACTATTGATTGGACAAGCACTACTCGTAGTAATGGATACAAGATCATTGGTAAGCGATTTCGGTCACATGAAGCGAAGCACTTTTTCTTCAATAGAGTTGTTAATATATGGAACTCTCTTCCAGCACAAGTAGTTAATAGTAACACGGTTCAGGACGTTTAAGAACAAACTAGATAAATACTTAGCATCAACTGCCACACTCCATTACTTCGGCCCGACGTAAACTCTTTTTTTTTTTTTGTAGCGTTAGCTTTAGTTAAGAGTCTGTCTCTGATCGTCTCTCCTTCAATCTTTCCTATAAAATTCCATGGCAGTTTTTTCAATACTGCATGGTGATTTTTTCTCACTTTTTTCCTGCCGACCTCGGCCGGAGGGAGAGGTGGTGGGGAGGAGCCTTCAACTTTACTATTATTTTACCTCTAACACGTATAAACTATAGTGGTAGAAAGTAGTCACACAGACAGCCTCGTTTGGCACAGTAGGGCTGTTGCTGTCTGTTCTTCCTTTGTATTCCTTTGTATTCCTTTGTATTCCTCCTTTTCTTCCTCCTGCTCCTCCCTTCTTCCTTCTTCATCCTTCTTCTTCGCCGCCTTCGCCTCTTTCTCAACATCCCGTCACTCCCTTCCTACTCCTCCACCTCCCACCTCTTCCCCTTCAATCCCCCTCACCCCCCCTGCAGCCCCCCCCCCCCACCCGTCAAGGCTTAGCCCCTTCACATCTGGAAATATTTAAATACTTTCGAGAAATTCCACCAAAGATGTCAGCCGCTTGTGGGCGGATTGTGGCCCTTTTGAAATAGGAGATGAGGGGGTGCCTTTGTCAGCGAGATGGGAGGGAAGGAAGGGAAAGGAGGGAGAGAGGGAGAGGGAGGGAAGGAGAGGGAGGGAAGGAGGGAGGGAGGGAGGGAAGGAGGGAGTGGCAGGTAGTGTTATGAGAAGGGAGATAAAGAGTTTGGAGATAAGCTGGAGACACTGGAGGAAATCTTGTGTTGACGCCTCGACTTTTAGCACGCGACTCGCTTTGGAGGGCGATTACAAAGGGTTCTAGAGGAATGACAAACAGGAGCAGACCTTTAGACCCTGACGAGGCTGGCTGTATGCTTTCAATACTCTACCTTAACAACTTGTATTATAAAGGTGATTGTATTATAGAAGGTGATGGAATACATGGGAAGAACAGACACCAGGAGACACTGTCGATCTGTAACGATTGTATGTGTTGAACTGTGCACTACCTCTAGCAAGCTACAGTACATGTGGGAGGACAAGATAGCATAGAACAAGGCTCCTCCCCACCCTCTCCTCCCTCAGTCAACATACCATCAGGAAACAAGGGAATACCATGTAATGAGTACCTTGTAGTCAAATATATGGAAGCTATATATGTTGTACAGAATGTAAACATGCAGTGGAGGATTCTACGCTATTATAGACTACTGCAAGAGAGCTTTAGTGGTCATTATCAGGGGCTTCCGGAACACTTCTCATAAGGGTTACAATTGTGTAGAATTTAATACTAATAGTAACTTTATTATCACCCGGAGGTATACAGGCTAAAAAGTAACAACAACAAGACAAAGAGTTCACTTAAGTACTAGAGCAAAATATACATAATATAGGCACATTAAATTACATAGTACCTAAGTGCATATAGTACATAGGGTATACATACATGGACACCTGTGCTACCCCACATTATGTACAAACAGCAGGCCCACCACCGCTGTTGTATAGGTCCACATACAAGACCACACAGACCCCGATGCCCAAACTATCAATCTGACCTTAACTCTGCCGAAGATAATCATTACTCAGTATACTTTCCACACAAGTATTTGCTTTGAGAATTAGCGACCAGTGCCCGAAGAATTTGTTGAGTGGTGACTAGATTCCCGTTAACCTTGAGATACTGGTGTAGACGAAGAAAAAGACAGATAAGTAGAGAGAGAGGAAGAATGAGGAAAAGGACATGGAAGAGGAGGAAAGAAAGACAAATAGCTAGGAGGGAGAAGGAAGTGAAAATAGGAAAAGATGAGAAAAAGTCATGGTCAAAGCAAGCAAACGAAGAGAGAGGAAGACAAATAAGAGACAGGAGAATCACGACAAAAGAAAACAGAAGCAGAAGAAGAAGAGGAGGAGGAGGAGGAGGAGGAGGAGGAGGAGGAGGAGGAGGAGGAGGAGGAGGAGGAGGAGGAGGAGGAGGAGGAGGAGAAGTCTTGCGGCCCACCTGGTTCCTCCTCCACGCGCGGCGCCCTTCGAGTGGCGTTATTTCTGCTTCACCTCCCTCGTTAGGTAGCCGCCGCCCATTTATCTGAGTGTCACGGGCGGCGAGGGGCGTGGGGGAACTGGTGGTGGTGGTGGTGTGTGTGTGTAGGTTAGGTGTGTAGGTGTGTGTGTGTGTGTGTGTGTGTGTGTGTGTGTGTGTGTGTGTGTGTGTGTGTGCGTGTGTGTTTGTAATTCGCCCACGGTCTTGTCCACGCGAGTCAGATTCGCGATCGCCAGTTTCACCCTCCCTGTGCGAACTTGAAGCTCATTATTACCGATCTTTGGGCAATGCTGGGACCTCACACACCACACAACCCCCATCCCCTTGTTCAAGGGGGACAGGAACCGCCCGAATGTCTCAGTGAAAAAATCCCCGGGAATGAGCTGGGCCGGGGATCGAAGGCCGGACCACAGAATGTGCCGGACGCTCTAACCCACCGAGCCGTTCAGACGGTGTGGTGTGTGTGTGTGTGTGTGTGTGTGTGTGTGTGGTGTGTGTGTGTGTGTGTGTGTGTGTGTGTGTGTGTGTGTTTGTGGGTACGCCAGATTTAATCACCTGCAGAAGGAAGAAAAAGGAAGAGGAAGAAAAGGAGGAGGAGGAGGAGGAGGAGGAGGAGGAGGAGAATACCGTACCAGTCTTCGCTCTTGTAGTAGGAAATATATGAGGTGTGAATATTAAACTCCTCCTCCTCCTCCTCCTCCTCCTCCTCCTCCTCCTCCTCCTCCTCCTCCTCCTCCTCCTCCTCCTCCTCCTCCTCCTCCTCCTCCCATCTCCCGGACCCTTAAATATATACTCACACACAACTTCCTGTCTCTCTTTCCTATTTCTTTCCTAACTCGCTTTTCTGTCTCGTCCGCCCTAATATTAGCTTCTTGTATTTTTAGTTACTTTATATATTACCATATTAGTATGTAGTAGTAGTAGTAGTAGTAGTAGTAGTAGTAGTAGTAGTAGTAGTAGTAGTAGTAGTAGTATACATAGTAGTAGTAGTAGTAGCAGTAGTAGCAGTAGTAGTAGTAGTAGTATACATAGTAGTAGTAGTAGTAGTAGTAGTAGTAGTAGTTCTTTCTTAGTTCATTTCTTTCTTTTTCACCTTACCAGTGTGTCTAACCCCTTCCACCCCACCCCGTCCCGCCCCGCCCCGCCCCGCCCCGCCCCGCCCCGCCCCGCCCGGTAATACCCCTGCAGCTAAACATTTGGAGGAGTAATGCAGGGGCGTCGCAGGGTAGACAGCACCACGCGACCCTTCAAATAACTCCATATGTCTTCCCTCCCTCAGACCCTTCACTCTCTCTCTCTCTCTCTCTCTCTCTCTCTCTCTATCGAGTTTCGTTCTTGTTGTTCGTGGAGTAAGGACGCATCTAGTATGCTTCGTCCTAGTTACCTCACTCTATATATGATGATTGATTGACTCTCTGCTGTGACTTCATCGCTAATCTAGCTGTCTTACTTCATTGAAATCGATAGTATGTGTAGTGTGGTGTACTCGTATAATAATGATAGATAGAGTAAAGGCATTTAATGATAATAGTTATGTCTAACATTATATCACCTAACGAACAATAACTATTAATATGATAGTGCTATGTGAAGTAATAGTACATGATGTAGAACATTAATCATAGCGAGACTGATACTCAATCGTTAGTGTAACTGTATATATTATAGTGAATAGTAATAGTGATACTGTGTTACCCTCACATTCAAAAGGATCTTAATTTTAGCAGTAAGTGATTGTAATGATAATAGTAGTTTTTGTAATATATATCACCATAGTCGAGTAAAAGATTGTATCTTAGTAAATAAGTGTCATAGTGAATAGTAATAGTAATAGTTGTAAATAGTATTGCCAGTTGAGTAAATGTTCTTAATCTAGTAAAGTGTATATAGTGATAGTAATAGTAATAGTTGTAACATTAGTATTCGCCATAGTTCGAGAAATGACTCTTAATCTTAGTAGTATAGTGATCGTATAATGGTAATAGTAATAGTGGTGGTGTCATTAGTCTTAGTAGTATAGTGATAGTATAATAGTAATAGTAATAGTGGTGATGTCATTAATAGTAGTAGTATCGTAATAGTATAATGGTAATAGTAATAGTGGTGATGTCATTAATAGTAGTAATATAGTGATAGTATAATGGTAATAGTAATAGTGGTGGTGTCATTAATAGTAGTAGTATAGTGATAGTATAATGGTAATAGTAATAGTGGTGATGTCATTAATAGTAGTAGTATAGTGATAGTATAATGGTAATAGTAATAGTGGTGGTGTCATTAATAGTAGTAGTATAGTGATAGTATAAGGGTAATAGTAATAGTGGTGATGTCATTAATAGTAGTAATATAGTGATAGTATAATGGTAATAGTAATAGTGGTGGTGTCATTAATAGTAGTAGTATAGTGATAGTATAAGGGTAATAGTAATAGTGGTGATGTCATTAATAGTAGTAGTATAGTGATAGTATAATGGTAATAGTAATAGTGGTGGTGTCATTAATAGTAGTAGTATAGTGATAGTATAAGGGTAATAGTAATAGTGGTGATGTCATTAATAGTAGTAGTATAGTGATAGTATAAGGGTAATAGTAATAGTGGTGATGTCATTAATAGTAGTAGTATAGTGATAGTATAATGGTAATAGTAATAGTGGTGATGTCATTAATAGTAGTAATATAGTGATAGTATAATGGTAATAGTAATAGTGGTGATGTCATTAATAGTAGTAGTATAGTGATGGTATAATGGTAATAGTAATAGTGGTGATGTCATTAATAGTAGTATATAGTGATAGTATAATGGGTATAGTAATAGTGGTGGTGTCATTAATAGTAGTAGTATAGTGAGTAGTATACAATGGTAATAGTAATAGTGGTGTGTCATTAATAGTAGTATATAGTGATAGTACAATGGTAATAGTAATAGTGGTGGTGTCATTAATAGTAGTATATAGTGATAGTACAATGGTAATAGTAATAGTGGTGGTGTCATTAATAGTAGTATATAGTGATAGTACAATGGTAATAGTAATAGTGGTGGTGTCATTAATAGTAGTAGTATAGTGATAGTACAATGGTAATAGTAATAGTGGTGGTGTCATTAATAGTTATATAGTGATACATATGGTAATAGTATATGGTGTGTCATAATAGGTAGTATAGGATAGATAGGGTAATAGTAATAGGGTGGTGTCATTAATATAGTAGTTATAGTGATAGTACAATGGTAATAGTAATAGTGGTGATGTCATTAATAGTAGTAGTATAGTGATAGTACAATGGTAATAGTAATAGTGGTGGTGTCATTAATAGTAGTAGTATAGTGATAGTAAATGGTAATAGTAATAGTGGTGGTGTCATTAATAGTAGTAGTATAGTGATAGTAAATGGTAATAGTAATAGTGGTGGTGTCATTAATAGTAGTAGATATAGTGATAGTACAATGGTAATAGTAATAGTGGTGGTGTCATTAATAGTAGTAGTATAGTGATAGTACAATGGTAATAGTAATAGTGGTGGTGTCATTAATAGTAGTAGTATAGTGATAGTACAATGGTAATAGTAATAGTGGTGGTGTCATTAATAGTAGTAGTATAGTGATAGTACAATGGTAATAGTAATAGTGGTGGTGTCATTAATAGTTAGTATATAGTGATAGTACAATGGTAATAGTAATAGTGGTGGTGTCATTAATAGTAGTAGTATAGTGATAGTACAATGGTAATAGTAATAGTGGTGATGTCATTAATAGTAGTAAGTATAGTGATAGTACAATGGTAATAGTAATAGTGGTGTGTCATTAATAGTGTAGATAGGTAATAGAGGGGTGATTAGTGTAGATAGTTAGTAATAGTAATAGTTATGGTGATGTCATTAATAGTAGTAGTATAGTGATAGTACAATGGTAATAGTAATAGTGGTGGTGTCATTAATAGTAGTAGTATAGTGATAGTACAATGGTAATAGTAATAGTGGTGGTGTCATTAATAGTAGTAGTATAGTGATAGTACAAGGGTAATAGTAATAGTGGTGGTGTCATTAATAGTAGTAGTATAGTGATAGTACAATGGTAATAGTAATAGTGGTGTGTCATTAATAGTAGTAGTATAGTGATAGTACAATGGTAATAGTAATAGTGGTGGTGTCATTAATAGTAGTAGTATAGTGATAGTACAATGGTAATAGTAATAGTGGTGTGTCATTAATAGTAGTAGTATAGTGATAGTACAATGGTAATAGTAATAGTGGTGATGTCATTAATAGTAGTAGTATAGTGATAGTACAATGGTAATAGTAATAGTGGTGGTGTCATTAATAGTAGTAGTATAGTGATAGTAATGGTAATAGTAATAGTGGTGATGTCATTAATAGTAGTAGTATAGTGATAGTACAATGGTAATAGTAATAGTGGTGGTGTCATTAATAGTAGTAGTATAGTGATAGTAAATGGTAATAGTAATAGTGGTGGTGTCATTAATAGTAGTAGTATAGTGATAGTAAATGGTAATAGTAATAGTGGTGATGTCATTAATAGTAGTAGTATAGTGAGTAGTACATATGGATAATTAAGATAGTAATAGTGGTGGTGTCATTAATAGTAGTAGTATAGTGATAGTACAATGGTAATAGTAATAGTGGTGATGTCATTAATAGTAGTATATAGTGATAGTACAATGGTAATAGTAATAGTGGTGGTGTCATTAATAGTAGTAGTATAGTGATAGTACATGGTAATAGTAATAGTGGTGATGTCATTAATAGTAGTAGTATAGTGATAGTACAATGGTAATAGTAATAGTGGTGGTGTCATTAATAGTAGTAGTATAGTGATAGTACAATGGTAATAGTAATAGTGGTGTGTCATTAATAGTAGTAGTATAGTGATAGTAAATGGTAATAGTAATAGTGGTGGTGTCATTAATAGTAGTAGTATAGTGATAGTACAATGGTAATAGTAATAGTGGTGGTGTCATTAATAGTAGTAGTATAGTGATAGTACAATGGTAATAGTAATAGTGGTGGTGTCATTAATAGTAGTATATAGTGATAGTACAATGGTAATAGTAATAGTGTGTGTGTCATTAATAGTAGTAGTATAGTGATAGTACAATGGTAATAGTAATAGTGGTGGTGTCATTAATAGTAGTAGTATAGTGATAGTACAATGGTAATAGTAATAGTGGTGGTGTCATTAATAGTAGTAGTATAGTGATAGTACAATGGTAATAGTAATAGTGGTGATGTCATTAATAGTAGTAGTATAGTGATAGTATAATGGTAATAGTAATAGTGGTGATGTCATTAATAGTAGTAGTATAGTGATAGTATAATGGTAATAGTAATAGTGGTGGTGTCATTAATAGTAGTAGTATAGTGATAGTAAATGGTAATAGTAATAGTGGTGTGTCATTAATAGTAGTAGTATAGTGATGGTATAATGGTAATAGTAATAGTGGTGATGTCATTAATAGTAGTAATATAGTGATAGTATAATGGTAATAGTAATAGTGGTGATGTCATTAATAGTAGTAGTATAGTGATAGTATAATGGTAATAGTAATAGTGGTGATGTCATTAATAGTAGTAATATAGTGATAGTACATGGTAATAGTAATAGTGGTGGTGTCATTAATAGTAGTAGTATAGTGATGTACAATGGTAATAGTAATAGTGGTGATGTCATTAATAGTAGTAGTATAGTGATAGTACAATGGTAATAGTAATAGTGGTGGTGTCATTAATAGTAGTAGTATAGTGATAGTACAATGGTAATAGTAATAGTGGTGATGTCATTAATAGTAGTAGTATAGTGATAGTACAATGGTAATAGTAATAGTGGTGGTGTCATTAATAGTAGTAGTATAGTGATAGTACAATGGTAATAGTAATAGTGGTGGTGTCATTAATAGTAGTAGTATAGTGATAGTACAATGGTAATAGTAATAGTGGTGGTGTCATTAATAGTAGTAGTATAGTGATAGTACAATGGTAATAGTAATAGTGGTGTGTCATTAATAGTAGTAGTATAGTGATAGTACAATGGTAATAGTAATAGTGGTGGTGTCATTAATAGTAGTAGTATAGTGATAGTACTAATGGTAATAGTAATAGTGGTGGTGTCATTAATAGTAGTAGTATAGTGATAGTACAATGGTAATAGTATAGTGGTGTGTCATTAATAGTAGTAGTATAGTGATAGTACAATGGTAATAGTAATAGTGGTGTGTCATTAATAGTAGTAGTATAGTGATAGTACAATGGTAATAGTAATAGTGGTGGTGTCATTAATAGTAGTAGTATAGTGATAGTACAATGGTAATAGTAATAGTGGTGGTGTCATTAATAGTAGTAGTATAGTGATAGTACAATGGTAATAGTAATAGTGGTGTGTCATTAATAGTAGTAGTATAGTGATAGTACAATGGTAATAGTAATAGTGGTGGTGTCATTAATAGTAGTATATAGTGATAGTACAATGGTAATAGTAATAGTGGTGGTGTCATTAATAGTAGTAGTATAGTGATAGTAAATGGTAATAGTAATAGTGGTGGTGTCATTAATAGTAGTAGTATAGTGATAGTACAATGGTAATAGTAATAGTGGTGGTGTCATTAATAGTAGTAGTATAGTGATAGTACAATGGTAATAGTAATAGTGGTGGTGTCATTAATAGTAGTAGTATAGTGATAGTACAATGGTAATAGTAATAGTGGTGGTGTCATTAATAGTAGTAGTATAGTGATAGTAAATGGTAATAGTAATAGTGGTGGTGTCATTAATAGTAGTAATATAGTGATAGTATAAGGGTAATAGTAATAGTGGTGATGTCATTAATAGTAGTAGTATAGTGATAGTATAAGGGTAATAGTAATAGTGGTGATGTCATTAATAGTAGTAATATAGTGATAGTATAAGGGTAATAGTAATAGTGGTGATGTCATTAATAGTAGTAGTATAGTGATAGTACAATGGTAATAGTAATAGTGGTGATGTCAGATGTCAGCTCATGTACTCCTGTTTCTACACATATGTTTTATTTGTTTTACTGTATGCCTTCGGGTGAAAAATGAAATTATTATTATTATTATTATTATTATTATTATTATAGATCTCTTCCCCCTCCCCTCCTGACCGTGCGTGGTGTTGTCAGATCCGCAGATTCAGCAGTACGGCGAGGTGAACCAGCTGGGCGGCGTGTTCGTCAACGGCCGGCCTCTCCCCAACCACATCCGCATGCGCATCATCGAACTGGCGCAGCTGGGCATCCGGCCGTGCGACATCTCCCGCCAGCTGCGGGTGTCCCACGGCTGCGTGTCCAAGATTCTGGCCAGGTGAGCGCCTCAACACACACACACACACACACACACGGAGTTAGGAACTCTGTAGTGTAAGGGTTAGCACGCTCGGCTCACAACCGAGAAGTCCCGGGTTTGATCCCCGGGCGGAGCGAAGACAGACGGGCAGTCTTTTTAAAACCTGAGCCCCTGTCCATCCAGCAGTGAATGGGTACCGGGTGTTAGCCGGGGGTTTGTGACCCGCCTCCCGGAGTGGTGGCTTCGGCCAACACTAAGCACTAAAGATGAATGATAAAATAAATGTTGATATGGAGACGGGGCCATACGAGCGTTGCTCAGGCACTGTAAAATACAACTAGAATACTAGATGAATACAACTAGATGAATACACACACACACACACACACACACACACACACACACACACACACACACACACACACACACACACACACACACAGGTGCATGTGACTATACTTTGATTTGCCTTACTTAGCGAGAGAATGTATTCTCTCTCTCTCTCTCTCTCTCTCTCTCTCTCTCTCTCTCTCTCTCTCTCTCTCTCCCTCTCTTCCTCTTCTCTCTCTCTCTCTCCTCTCTCTCTCTCTCTCTCTCTCTCTCTCTCTCTCTCTCTCTCTCTCTCTCTCTCTCTCTCTCTCCATTCTTGCTCCTCCTCATCCTATATAAGCAGCGTTCCGTCTCCTCCGTCAGGTATCACGAGACGGGGTCCATCCTGCCGGGGGCCATCGGGGGCTCCAAGCCGCGGGTCACCACGCCCAAGGTGGTCAACTACATCAAGGACCTCAAGCACAAGGACCCCGGCATCTTCGCGTGGGAGATCCGCGAGCGCCTCCTGAAGGACGGGGTGTGCGACAAGTACAACGTGCCGAGCGTGTCCTCCATTTCCAGGTGAGTCCTTGTCCCGCCCCCAGCACGAACCCCCGCCCCGCCTCCTCCCCGGCCCCGCCCACACCCATGGCATGAGCGAGATGTCCCCACAGCCATTGATCCTGGCCCGCCGCGGCCCGTACGTCCCCTGCCCCCTCCCTTCACGAGTATTCATGTTCCTGCCCTTCCCCTCGCCCGCCCGCTTCTCCCCTCCCCGCGCCCTGGCTGAGTCCCTATGAGTGTGTAACGCGGTGGTGTGTTGCAGGATCCTGAGGAACAAGATTGGTTCGCTGCACCACCTGGGCACACAGAGCCACTACGAGGTGAAGCACCCCGCCTCCTCCCTGTACAACACACTCTACCCTGCCGCCGCCGCCTACACCGCCGCTGCCGCCGCTTACCAGTCCATGACGCCGCAGGCTGCCATCCAGCAAGTGTCTCAGACATGCACGCAGGCTGCCCTGCCTCATGGGGGCATGTCGTCGGTTGGGTGCGGCAAGACGCCCGGCACACCGTCGCCGCCTATGTCAGGCGCCACCTGCGGCATGCGGCACCCGTGGCCTTCCTCGCACACCGTGTCTGACCTGCTCGGGCACGTCAACATGGCGGGCCTGCCGCGCCACCACCACATGCAGGACGCCAACTACAACAACTACTACATGTACCTGCAGTCCTGCGGGCCGCAGAGCAACTCCCTCTCACACAACCCGCTGGGGCCCAACCCGCTCTCCTCGCCCCTCGCCAACGGCTTCTCCAACCCACTCACCAACCATCTGTCAAACGGCCTGCCCGCCACCCTGCCCACAGGATTCCAGAACGGCTTCGGCAACCACCTTAGCTCCATGGTGGGCGGCTCGGGCCTCACGCCGCAATCTGCCTCGCTCTAACTCACGCCCACACACCTCACGCCGCCCCGCCCTGCCCCACCCGCCATCACATGTCACTGTCCACCCACCACTGTTCTATGCATGTCTTCCTCTTCATCTTCCACCGTCATACACACACACGCAAGCAGTCAAGCGGTGGTGCAGTGTCAGGGGCGGAGAAGGACGGCGACGGGGAGAGGCAGCAGTGGTGATGACCTGCGATGGTGGTGGTGGAGGAGGTCATCGCAGTGCCTGCAGAAGTGCCTGTGTGAGGACACCAGTATCCCCCGTGCCTTCCCGAGACGAGGTCATCCCTTCACCCATGACGTGTCGTGTCCGTATTGTCACTAGTAGGTGTCCGAAAACACTTTGTATACGTACGCGTGTCCGAACAAGTGTCCCGTTGAAAATACAGGGTTTTTGTATTATGCATAGCGGAAGTGTATACATGAGGGCCGGTCCAGCGGTTATACACAGCCATGTATGTATTGCAGGTAGTTATGTGTGTGTTTTGATGTATGCGTTCATATGTACTGTACCTAATGGTTGGTGTATTCAGGTGTAGGTATAAGATAGGTGTGTGTGTGTGACTGTGTGTGTGTGTGTGTGTGTGTGTGTGTGTATTCATTTAGTTGTTCATCTAGTTGTATTTTACAGGGCCTGAGCTACACTCGTATGGCCCCAGTCTCCATATCAACATTTTATCATTCAACCTTATTGCTTACTGTTGGCCGAAACCATCACCCC
>JACEEZ010025310.1:295582-325582 GCA_016584305.1 Chionoecetes opilio | reverse complement strand
TGGTGGTATACAGTGTATTTATTAGAGCCTTTGTCCCTAAATCGCTTACCTACAGTACTCATCCAGAGTTGATATTCTTATTTAAGTCAATATTCCGCAGGAGTTGTCTGGCTCCACATGCATTACAGTTGACTTTTTCTTTATTATATTCGGCTCAGTAGAATGTGCAGTAGTTATTCACTTGCGGAAACCAGACGCCATCGCCTGACCCCCCATATGTTATTATTCATTTCAGACGGCTGATGTAGGGGTTAGAAATGCTGCAAATGGTCAGATCTACATGTTGAGGACGGTTACAGCTACGTGACTTGTATAATTGTATTGTATTAAACTATAGTAGAGCCGTACCGGTGCCTTCGATGAGTATATTACGTCACGTTCCTCCTGCCAATAATGGCTAATCGCCGTATTTTTGGCCAATCAAAGCATACCATTTCTCGTGCCGTGGCAGACAGTGAAGAGGAGTTATTTCACCTTAGTTTTTCAATGGCCGCTTACCATGCAGGACGTGTCGTTTGATATTTCGTTTTTTCCCAATGTTATCACTACATACAATGCAGATAAATTTCCATTGACCATTTGTTTGGAGTGTCCTCTGAGGGGGTCCACCGGGTAGCAGGTTAGGAGGGTTTAGGTTTAGGTTAGGTTTTTGGAGGTCTTAAAACAGGTGTACATAATTGCCTCCCCCACCCAAAAAAAAAAATGTTTATCTAATTCCCACCGCCACCAGCCCCCGTAATATAAGCTTGTTGGCTGCAGCAAGAGAAAAACTGCAGCGATGCAAGACACGAGAATAGGATACCCACTCTCCTTCCTTACTAAAACATTTATAGCTCCGAAAGTAGTAATGGTAAAATTCTAGAGTCCTTTACCGCCCTTATTAGTGGGCTTTTTTCCTCCAGACCTTCACAGATTCCTTCAGATACCTCTAAAACGTAATTATAGTTAGGGGAGACAAAGAAAAAAAAAATTACGAACCTAACTTCAATATAACCTAACCTAACCTGGTAAATTTCTAGTTTTTTATCGCCCTTAGGTCTCGCTAGGAGGTTATTGGTAAGGTTAGGTTAGGTTATAGTGAGGTTAGGTTAGCAATATTAATTTTGGGGATCCAGGGCGGGTGTAATATATGGGGGAGGGGGTTGAAGGGGGCATCTCTCCCCATTCCATAATTACGTTTTAGAGGTAACTGAAGGGATCTGTGAAGGTCTGGAGAAAATATAACCTCTAATAAGGGCGGGAAAGGACTCGCGAACTTTACCGTAGTAATTTGCGACTTTCAAGAGAGAGAGTTCAAGAGAGCGAAAGTATCTAAAAATCCATTAAGGTAACAAAAACCATACCCCCAATTGTGTCTATAGAGAATTATGATTCGATAGTAAAATAATACCGGATTGTGTAGTTAAGCGTTCAAGAGGTATAGATAACACTGGGGAACAATTTGAAGAAAAAAAAATTGTTGAGTTAGATTTTTGAGCTTATTTAGACTAAAATTGGCATGCTGATTCCAAATCTGTAGTCAGTTTTTTTCTAGCACGTCAAGTTTTTTCTCCACAGCTTACCCTCCAGATAAGCAAAATTCCACTTGTGAGCTGTAGTAAAACTTCTACACAATGGCAATTTGCTTGGCGCAGTCCCTATTGGGCATTCGGTCTGTCTTCGTGAAGAATATGGAGATGTAAAGAGAGTCATTGAGTTATTGCAATATGACAAACACAATTGGATCATCTGTGTTGACCTTAAAATGGTGTCCTTCCTTCTTGGTCAACAACGTGGATACACAAAGTATCCCTGCTTTCTCTGTATGTGGGATAGCAGAGCTCGAGAGAAGCATTGGGTTCAGACGAATTGGCCTCCGAGATCTGATCTTAAACCTGGAGATCCTAACATTGTACATGAGCCACTTGTTGACAGGAAGAAAATAATATTCCCACCTCTGCACATAAAACTAGGTCGCATGAAACAATTTGTAAAAGCATTGTCAACTGATGGCGACTGTTGAAGTACATCATCTTGGCATTTCCTGGACTGTCAATTGAAAAAATCAAGGCCGGTGTGTTTGATGGTCCACAAATTCGACAGCTCATCAAAGATGAACATTTCAACGGTACTATGTCAGACCTTGAAAAGAATGCTTGGCTATCATTCAAAGACGTCGTCAAGAACTTTCTTGGAAATACACGTGCAAGTAATTACACAGAAATTGTTCAGAAACTATTGGAGAGCTACAAAGCGCTTGGTTGCAACATGAGTATTAAAGTACATTTTTTGCATAGCCATCTTGCCAACTTTCCGGAAAATCTTGGTGCTGCTAGCGACGAGCAAGGTGAACGATTTCACCAAGATTTGAAGGTTATGGAAGAACGTTACCAGGGTAGATGGGATGTGCATATGATGGCTGACTATTGTTGGAGCATCAAACGCGATAGTCCTCAAGTTGAACACTCCAGACAAAGCTACAAACGTAAATTTTTACCTTAACCTGCACACAATTATAGCCTTATCCTTTCTAAAAATATGATAATGTTAAATAAACATTCTATTCATGCCTATTTCTTTCATTTTTCATTGTATGTTAACATTTGCAACTTTTTATAAAATAAGCACTGTTACTGTTATGTACAGTATTTTTCATATTTTTTAAGAAAACGAAAATCCTACAGTTCAAAAACTTGACGTGATAGAGAAAAACTGAGATCAGTTTTGGATTCAGCACCCAAAAATTACTTAATAACAAGTGTCAGACCTAACTCAACAAAAATTTGTTCCCCAGTGTAATGAATGGTGGAGCAATGGGGCTCTTCGAAAACATTTACAACCTGCTTCGTAATGGATGTTTAGGAGAGAGAGAGAGAGAGAGAGAGAGAGAGAGAGAGAGAGAGAGAGAGAGAGAGAACGTGCCTACATCACATCAGCTTCTGAAAGGAGTGTGTGTGAGATGCTCTTTGTATGCGGTGAGGTGAGGTAGTGGCGTGTGTGTGTGTGTGTGTGTGTGTGTGTGTGTGTGTGTGTGTGTTTGATTAAGGGATAGATGGTTTGCGAATGTAACTGTTTTAAGTCTCTCCCTTGGCAGGTAATTTTTCAGGAAGGGGCTCTGTCTGATGAACGGTTGGGGCCAATATATTGCAGAGAACTTAATTTTTCAATTTTTTGTATATATGAGTAATACTTGACTACATGAGAATGCAATCACTATGGACAGTGAAGGATGGATAAAGGAGCTGAGTACAGTGCTAAGAGTAAGGAGATTGAGGTGGTTTGGGCAAGTGAAGAGGAGAGAAGGTGAGGCATTGGGGAGAGCTATTAGAGGGGAAGTGCCAGGTCGCCCGCGTCCACCGGGCAGCATATTACCCGAGTGTGGAAAGGTTCGCCTACTCACCCTTGAACACGTCAGGTTAGGTTACAGTAGGTTAGGTTAGCTTTCCTAATTATTTTGATGGTAACTTTGTGTGGGAATCACAATGAGGGTATTTTTGAGAAAATCCAATGTTAGTTTCGGAGCGACAGCCAACTGAGCCAAGTGCCTTCACCCGGAAAAGGCGATCCTTTCCAGACTTGGGTAATGTGCCACCGGACTTCAAGGTCTTTCAGTTTGCCGCTATAATTGTCCATTGGGTGTTGCTGTCTGATGATTGATTGGGAAATATATCGCAGAAAGACTAGAGAAATGTCACGTATTTCCATGTCTTTAATAGTTCAAAATGTTCAGTCAAAGCAGAATAATGAGATAAATTAATGTTTTTTCTCACGTCTTTTTCCTGAACCGTTAATCAGACAGGAATTATTTTTTCACCAAATCAATTTACAAATAAGATCCACAACAGTTACATTTGTTCTTAGTAATTTTCACTTCTCTGTAATGGAAATATTGTTCAGATTTCCAGCCGAGAAAAATTGCTGATTATTGTTGCGTAGCCTTTTTGCCCTTTTACTGTGTAACTATCAGTCCGTCCTGGGGAAATATGTATAGATGCAAAGTTGCTAAGCTTGAGTTCTATCAGATGTTGCAATCAGTATGACTCACTCTTGTGGGACTTACGGAGACAATTCTAATTTTATGAAAAAGAGAAAGATTCCATTTTCTTGATTATTTACATTCCAAATATATTTTACTTTAATTTTAAAGAAAGGTCTTCGCCTGCTCTATAATTACTCTTCTATACAATTATTACGTAAATATCGCAGTTTTTGAGTTATTCAAGAAAATATGAATTCGCACCAAAATTATAAGGGTGTCTGTCCATCCCCCTCTGATTTTGATGAAAGTTCTTATTATTTGATGAATCTTAGAATCTTATGAAATACACGACTCTAGAGTTAACTGTATTATTACAATTATAAATCCTATATCAGCCTATGGTTCCTTATACAACCAGTGGGAATAACCATGATATCCCTGTTAGTGGGTGATACTGGTCTAGAAACTACCTCAAAAATACATAGAAATGCCTCCTCAAAGACTCACACAATAAATGAAATGAGGGCCATATACTGTCCTTGTGTGTAACGCTGCCGTGGCTCTATACAATAACACCATGAGTACAGCCGCTGTGTTCTAGCCAAGGCATTGAAGGCTGTGGGTCTGTGGGTCCAGCCAGGCCATAGCAACACACGGCTGACACGTCCAACCGTCTGTGTAGTCACGGAGCAAATGGGAAATTGACCTGCATGTAAAAAGTGATACGGAGAATATGAAAACCAGAATAATTTAGGCATTCAAGGAAGGGTTGTGTAGCTTTGAGGAAGAAGTTGGATGGATACATGCAGGGATGCGTCACTTACCTTATGAAAGGAGATTGAAGCTGTTAGATGTACACTCTCTAGAAAGGCGTAGAGTATACGTGAGGGACAGGGATGGTGTTTAGGAGCCAGACACATAGGGGGCTTAGCTCAGTCTAGAGATCTTTAATTTTTTCCCGATAATTTTCATTATATTTAAGAGTATAAGGAATAGCTGTGTATATAGAATAATGAAAAGATGAGAGACACTGAGCTATGAGAGCTTTGGCGTGACGAAGCAGGCATATACATTTGTAATTACCAATACTTTGTTTAATACTGAAATCTGACCCACCGTGGTCTTCAGCTTCTAGTGTGTTACAAATTAAGGGCAAGAGTTAATAAAGTTAATTAACAAGAGTTAATTAACACAGTTTTGTCACAGTTCATAAGGATATGAACTGTGACAAAACTGTGTTAATTAACTCTTGTCTTGTCCATCTGATATTCTCTCCTTCACCTCTCCAGTAGGTCTTTTGGTGTCTCATCTATCTGTTGCACTCCTCTTCCCTGCACTGGCGTAGTTACTGATGGCACGTGCCCCCCTCCCCCCACCCCATGAGAATCCTGTGCCCCCCACTGGTCATGGCTGCCGTATTCTGAATAATGCTCTAATAACCACCACTGATCTGATTTTAGAGTATCCTTCTACTGTATGTGGCATCAGAGTGCCCCCCCAGGTGCCCCCGCCCATTGATAGGTACCTAGCTACGCCACTGCCAGTGCAAACAAAGCCATCCAGTCCTTTAACAACCCACAAACTACGTAACAAAACAAAAGATATCCTACCCACAATCCTCTGCAACGGCTGTTAATGAGTTCGAAGCACTATCGAACCCTGTCAATATAAGCTTTGAAAAAAGTACTACACAACTATACCAACACTATTACTAACTCACATTTAATGACATTAAAGATAACGATAATGGATAAGACTTTGATAACGTTACAGGTCAAGAATTATTGGTGAAAGGTCAACAGTTAAGGGCGTGGGAGGGAAGTAAGGGCAGGTGTTTCGAAGCAGTGTTGAGTTCCTTGAGTGATCCAGTACGAGCGGCAGTCGAGGGCTAGCCAGCTAGGTGGCAGGACGTGTGTGCAGGGCAGCTGGGAGGAGGAAGAGGACAGTTTTTGGTCAAACAACTCTTTTATTTTGTTGCTTTTCGTCATATTTCTGCAGCTTAAGTTAAGTAGAGTGAGAGGAATGAGTGGACAGTGGCCGGTCTAGGGCTGTCACGGCCGCCCCTGAAATCTCATTGGCCACCCGAGATCCGAGTCAGAGGTCTAATGAAAATTCAATCTATTTTTTTTAATGGCTGATTCCATGGCCAACTCCCACTAGATCTGTCCCACCTTGGCCACCCCAGTCAAAATGTCCTGGTGGCGCTACTGTGACGGGAGAGGGAGGGAGGCATATGCCAAGTAACATCTAATCAAATCACTCATTTTTTACAATGATTTTGTGTTTCCACCAGTCTGCTAGTCTTATTTTTGTATAAAAAAAAAAAATTGCTATTTGAGATCCGGGGCTATTCATAAGACATTCGGGGTTACCGCCCCCAATGCCCAGGCCTAACTACGCCATGGTAAGGGGCGATCTGATAGAAGTTTTTAAGTGGTTAAAGGAATATAATAAAGGAGATGTAGGAAAGATTTTAACGGTTAGTAATCAGAGTAAAACAAGAAGTAACGGATTCAAACTGAAAAATCGTAATTTGATAAAGAAATAGGGAGAAACTGGTTCACAAATAGGGTGGTGAATGATTGGAATGGTCTCAGTCATCAGGTAGTTAGTGCGGAGTCAATAGGGAGTTTTAAAAGAGGCTAGACAGCTTTATGGATGGGGATGAAAAGTGGATGTTGGTAGTGTTAAGTAACAGAAACTACCACGTGTAGGTCTCACGTCCTCTTGTAGCTTCCCTATGGTCCTATAGACATATATAAATTGGTGTCTTTGCTCCGGCCCACAAAAAATACAAATTATCTATTTTCACCTGTATTTCAAACCTGTAAAAAGTGGCTATTAATTATTTTACCTCTTCACCATAATTCTATACACTCTTGCAGGTGTGGTTTCTGTTTACTTTTGTTTCTGTTTACTGAGTTTTCATCGCAAATCACTACTTTTGGAGATGTAGAATATTTTTTGAACAAGCTACCCGTAGGGATGGAAGGTCATTTTACATATGCAGTGTTCTTCTTCTCGTGACCTGCATCGCTTTTGTTATTTCACTAGACATGAAAACTTGAGAGTGGTTAGGTTAGGTTAGGTTAGGTTAGGATGTTACAACCTTCTAACACTAGTAGTAATGTCATGTTAGAGCTGAGTGTAGGGAAGGCAAGGAAGGTTTGGTGAAGGAATAATACAACGTTTCCCCTATTTTTTATCAGTGGTGGTGGTGGTGGTGGTAGACAGACCCAGGCAGCAGCAGCAGCAGCAGCAGTAGCAGCAGCAGCAGCAGTATAAGGAGTATGAGGGGCAAGGCAGCGCACCACCAACCGTTATTACCATCTATCTGCAAGTAAGCTGGATTTTATGTTATTGTGATGTGTTTTGTGAGTAAGGTAAAAGAATGCTAATGGGTCTACAAACTGTCATTTACTCTGCTATACAGGACACACACACACATACACACACGATGGTAAAGTGGATAGAGCGTTGACTTGCCATTCTGTGGTTAGCCGGTTCGAATCCTCGCTCGCTCAGATTTTTTACTGCCAAATTCGTGCTGTTACTGTCCCCCTTTAGCAAGGGGAGGGGGGTGGTCCCAGCATTACCCTAAGATCGGTCAAAATGAGCTACAAGCTTGCTCCATGAGGGTGAAACTGGAGATCGCGAGCCCGGCTCCCATGGGTGAATGAATGACAAACAACACACACACACAGATCATGCCCTCCCCCCCCCTTTGTCTCTCCCGTTTCGCCCCTACTCCAATACTAGTGAGTCATCAGGGTGGTCCAACTTTTTCAACACTGCAGGCCACTTTGGCACTAACTTATAGGTCAAGAGCCAAAAATTATATTTGATATATAGATATGCCGTGTTCCAGTCTGTTAGACATTCACATAATACAATGAATAAGTCCAAGTGGTGGAACTGTCAAATTGAATCTGGGCTTTTACAGGAAAAATGGGCAGCCATAATTACTAGTCATCTCAAAATGTAAATGATAAAATAGTTTGAAAGACTACGGACGGCGCTATACAAAAAGTTGATAAAAAAAAAGTAAGAAAGATCAAAAAATTTATATTGCAAGTATCAGCAAATTGAACCCCAACAAAATGTCCAGTCACGTGCTTAAGAAAAGTTATTTCAATGAACATAAAACAAGTCCACTTTGCCTTGAAAACAGCAAACATACAGACAAGGACATTGAGATGGCTAAATTGTTGATTGTTATTGACTACACTCATTACTTCCACAATCTAACAGCATTAATTATAATTATCAATAACTAAATTTACTTCTTTTCACTCTTAAATCCCTTTTTGTTATATCTTACATTCACCATTCACCCACCACATAGCATCACATTCACCATTCACCCACCACAGAGCATCACATTCACCATTCACCACCACAGAGCATCACATTCACCATTCACCCACCACATATCATCACATTCACCACCACATATCATCACATTCACCCACCACATAGCATCACATTCACCATTCACCCACCACATAGCATCACATTCACCATTCACCCACCACATATCATCACATTCACCATTCACCACCACATATCATCACATTCACCCACCACATATCATCACATTCACCACCACATATCACCTTCACCCACCACATATCATCACATAAACCATTCACCACCACATATCATCACATTCACCACCACATATCACATATCACATTCACCACCACAGAGCATCACATTCACCACCACATATCATCACATTCACCACCACATATATCATCACATTCACCACCACATATCACATATCACATTCACCACCACAGAGCATCACATTCACCACCACATATCATCACATTCACCACCACATATATCATCACATTCACCACTTACCTAACTATTTTCTCACCAATTCCTTCCAGCCATCATTCAGTTCCCTTTGTTTATAGTTTTCATTGCTCTCCAGGTCCTCCCCTTGCTGCTTGTTAAGTCCTCCATGGCAATACTAACTCACTACTTCACATTGTTATGAAAAGAAATACAGTAAAACCCTTTTATAACATCTCATTAGGCTGATCAATTTCATAGAACTCTTGACATGTCTAAGTTATATGAAACCTTGGAACTTGGACACCCACCACCAGGGCCGGCGTGGCAGCGTCAGTCTGCCGTGGGCTGGCGTGGCGTCAACAGTCTTGTTGCTCATCGTTGAAGTGCATTTTTGGCTTCATTTTACCATTTTTGTCTAGCCTTTTGCCTTTACAGATTAAGGTGACCGTCAACAGTTAATAAGGAAATAAGAATGATGAATAATGAGAGGGTGAAAAAAACATTTTCCCAAGCAATTATAAATTTATTTACTTGAATTAAATTAAAGCAGTGAAAATTCATATTAATTACAAAAATGTACACAATATACAATATTCTGTTGTGTGTGCAAGGACAGGAATAAATGGAGGCTCATCCGTCGTGACCCATCCCCTTGGAGGAGGTCTTAAGAACTGGAGTCAGAGATAGATTTACAATACGTATGTACTTATGTACTGTCCTGATGTTCTGATTGGTTCTGATTTTACAGCCAAGGGTGCTGATCTAAAGCTGCATGTTCTTGCTGTTATATCTGAAATGGAATCTTTATTTTGCAGGCCGCCAGGAGTGCTGCCAGGGTAGTGAGGAAGGCGGGGGAGGGTGTGATGCCTTCCTCCTGCATTGAGGTCCACAGGGACAGCCCTTTCTCTCCTTCACTCCGGACGTCTGTAACAAGCATTAGAGATTGCAGCATTCCAGCCTGTCTGTCGGGACATTCGTCCAAATACTTTCATAATGGTTGTTGATCCAAACTTCACACCCAGTGCACTAACCATTACATATGCAGGTGTACCATTGATTTACCAACACTGACAGCCCACCACCTCCAATACTCTGGACAGTGTGGGAGATTGAAATTCCTGCACAATTTGTTTACTAGTTGACCACAGGAGTAGAGGGGCTGCGTGCGGCAAGTCCTCAGTTTGTGTATACAGCAAGCAGTGTGGTAGTGATTCCTCAATTTTGTAACATTTTTAGCCTATTTGAAACATTCAATCCTGACACGGCTTCTAAGAGACGTCGGTGTGAGTGGTGATATACAAACACCGGCCCGTATCAATCCAAGAAAATGTTGAACTGTTGAAAAAATTGGACCAAGTTTTTACAGAGGACACATTCAATATTTTGATTTCTAGTAATCCATCGTGTTTCAAAGATACAGGAAGTATACAACGAGTTGATCAGAGCTCTGTTAATAAATCTAATTACGTGACCTCTGTTTGTCCAATGAAATGGTTGATACACCAAGGCATTGGAACCAAGGGAGGCAGTACATCACTGAGGTACCTTTACTGCACTGCTGCCACCACAGTACAAAGAACAAATCATATCCATCATGCATAAATCTAACATAATATTTTTGTCACTACTTACAGTATATGTTGATGAGAGATGCATAGACTGCTTGCCGATCAACCCCATCCTCCCCCAGTGACGCCGTGACCAGGTGTACAACGGCCGCCTCATTCTCTGTCTTGACGTAATACTCCAACTGGCGAGTTACCTGAGCTTGGTCAAGTTCCTTTGCCAAATTCTGAAAGATTCAGAAGTGTTACTGAGAAATCATTATATAAATATATATACAACTATTCGCCAACTTACGACTGTTCGTCGTGTTTGACTTTACAACCGGCAGTAAATGTTGATTTTTTTTTTTTTTTATTACGTTTGTGTCTATAGCGCCTGTAGGCAGTGACTACTAAGGCCACCCGGATGGTAGGCCCTGGAGGTTCCCTTGAGGGCTGTGATGGTTGGTCCTCGCCCGTGGTGGCACAGGCAGGATTTTTATAGTGACGCCTGTGATTAGAGGCTCATGCCGCCCCCCTGTGTCCTCCGATGCACTCGCAATCGAAGGTAGAGTTAATGGGCAGGGCATGTGGGTGTTCTTAGGCCACTCAACGGTGCAGAAAGAATTTGGTTCTCATCGAGGATCGAACTCTGTGATACGATGGTTATAACAATAATGAACAACGAAAATGTTGATAAAATATGACTTAGAGATGATTACCGTATTTTACGGTCTATAAGACTCACTTTTTCCCCTAAAAAATACTCGCGCGTCTTCCAAGACGAATGTTGTAGTAGGTTAGCTTAGGTAGCTATTCAATTCAGTCTCTTATATGATGTAACCTCAATACTTACCTGTTAAGAGTATTTAGAATACCATAAGACATTCAAATCAACTAATCTGTCCTCACGCTGTGATGTTTACATGGTACTGGCGGAAGCCTGCTTACGGGCACAAATGTAAAAAAAAAAAATTATAACAGGCCGACTTACGTGCACTCCATTTTTTACCAAGATGGAAAGTACAAGGCAGCTAGAAGTTTATGAATTCTTAACCATTTTTTCTTTAAGGTCAGCTAAAGGGGTTAAAGTTTAAGGCAGTGTTAACTAAATGTACAACAAAATAATCCTGTCTGGCTGACCTTGAGCACCATTGCCGCCTCGGAGGGTCGTCCGGCCTCCAGGTAGGCAAACAGCAGGTCGTGGCGGGCCAGCACGGAGCCCTTCACCTCGGCAATCAGGTTCAGCATGTCCTCCAGCAGCTGCCGGGACCCAGCGGATTCTCTGCTGACACGGTTGAAATGCCATAAGTTTTCTTGAATATCATTTGCAATAAAACAATGCATATATTTCAGGACAAACAATGGCCACTCCATACATTCGGGTTAAGGACTGTTTGAGGGGAAACATTATTACATATATGCACGTACTTTTGTGTGTGTGTGGATTAATATAGAAGTGAATGGTCCCAAGGTGGTGCTGTGTACTCACTGTGCATTGCTCTCATGGTAGTGGTCAATGAGGTGGATGAGAAGTTCTCGCCGCATGGGCAGGCAGCTGTACCGCTTCTGAATGGTCCGAGCCGCCTCCACAGCTCCTCTCAGGTCACCACTGCAAGGTATTCCTTCCCCTTGACTTACACAATTATTGCTTACAGTAGTCTCTATACAAAAATGCAGTTGTTTCCACTTCCTCATTCGCTACCATGTAAAAAATATAGGAGGAGGAATACATAGGTAGTAACACTATAGGAGGAGGAACACATAGGTAGTAACACTATAGGAGGAGGAACACATCGGTAGTAACACTATAGGAGGAGGAATACATAGGTAGTAACACATATCGGAATAACTGTTGGCCCATGACAAAGTAACTTGTTCAGCTTGTCAAAACGTAGGTTACGAGGAGACTTGATAGAGTTGCTTGGAGTGTTCCATGGCTTCGATTAGGTGAAAATAAATGACCATTTAGATATTGATCGGACAAGCATGACTCATGATAATGGATAAAAGATCATTGGTAAACTATTTCTGTCACATGAAGTTTAGCACATTTTCTTTAATAGAGTTGTTGATATTTGGAACTCTCTTCCAGCACAAGTAGTTGTGGTCACATGGTTGTGCAGCAACAACAACGAATCTTCATGTGATCTTGGAGGACACTTCACAGGCCGGGTGCAAGTAATAGGACGTTTTCATGTGAAGTACTATAAAAATTATCTTGAGGAATTGTCAGATGAATTATTAGTCATTTAGAAAGGGCAATGATATGGGTGTAAATTAAGGGTGCACCAAGTGACTTGTAAATATGTGATAACTCTTGTCATACCCAACGCGTGTTTATAGATTCTAGTAACAGTATTACTGCATCTATCACCGTAAAATATATCTAGGAAATTAGTGTAACTCGGGATTTTTTTTTTTTAGAACTGATGTACATTGCATGAGTAACCATCATGGGAGGGAATTTAGAGTCAATGTGACTACTCTGTAATCGGCAGGGTTGACCGACCTCCAGTTAAACCCTGGGAACTAGTGTACTCCTGAATTGAATGGCAATATATAGTAACCGCGGAAAGTGTCTGGAGTAGGGCCCGTTGACATGTGGTCAACCATATTTTAAGGGAGTAACAAACACACTAGTACATTTTCCTTCAATCAAGTCTGTGGCTTTTGTAGTCTTGCATGGGCGGCCTAAAACTTGAGAGGTGGCTGCTGGTATTACGCCTGCAGGTAGGCCACTCGCTTGCTTGATCAAGGCAAAAAAGGCTGCTTCAGTACGGCTCATCCTTGCACTAATTTCCTTCATAGACACCTTTTCCTCACGTAAGGCGAGAATACGCGCCTTCTCCTCCCTAGTAAACCTCTTATTTACCATCCTGAGTGCTTGTCTGAGGCTTGGGAGGCAAAATAGCGGCAAGAACGAAGCCAGTCAAGGAGGTGGCAGAAATGAGCCAGGAACATACTCCTCCCCCAACCATGCCTGGGGCAGCACTACCAGGTAAACTGGCTAGGCAGCTACTTATAGTCATACTGAGCTGCCTGGCATGTGATATGACCGTTACACAAACCTATAGGCTGCTGAGCGCGGGATGTAGCAAGAGCTTTGCCATTTCGCTTCACGGGGTCCTGCTCCAGACACTTTCCGCGGTTACTGTACTTTTAAGACTAAAACATCAATGTCATTCGGGTAAGAGGCATCCCCTAACCTGTTCAGTCTACTCTTCACCAGTGGTCCAAGACTGAGGGAGTCAGGCCTCACAAAGCCTCCCAGCAGCAACGCATCAAAGAGTTTCTCTGTCTCCTCAGGTTTACTGGTGCCTGCAGATGCCATGAGAAGGTTCCGGCAGTTTCTTCGCAGTTGCTTTGGGACGATGTTTTCGTTGCTCTTCATGATGTAGTCCTGAAGGATCTCCATTGCCTCTGTGAATTTTGATTTAATATCAGTTTTTCTTCATGGCTTTACAAAAGTCTATGATGTGTAAACTATGGATGACTGTATGTAAATGATGCACAATTATAATCCTTTACAAGTATCCTTTCTTGATACTTATCCTCTAAAATGTTCTTAGCTAAGGAAGTCGTACATGCTCGCAAGACCACAAATTATAGGTCCATAATAATTGCAACAATTTTGTCAACATTTTTTGAGAAAGTCTTGTTACACCGGCTGGATAGCTTCCTGGTCACAGCAGACACACAGTTCAGTTATAAGGCGGGGCAGTGCACTAAACTGTGTGTCTGGATGGTAAAGAACATTATAGAGCACAACACAGGGCAAGGGTTACCAGTGCACCTGTGTTTCCTTGATGCCAGTAAAGCCTTTGACAGGGTGAATAACTGGAAATTGTTGAGCAAACTGCACGCCTGAGAAGCGCCTGCTCACCATGTGGTACCAGAGTTCAGGGTGAGGTGGGGCAACTCTGCCTTGTGGCTTCACAGCAACAGACTGCATTCAGCAAGGCAGCATACTCTCCCCACACCTGTTCAATGTTTACATGGACGGGCTGAGCCGTGTGCTGGCTCAGTCATCCACTTAACAACATTCCCCTAACTGACCAAAAGTAACATCATCATTTGCCACATTTTACCTATTTCCTAAGGTGGCTTCCCTTTACCCCTAGACAAGGCCTCTGAGGCCATGGACCCACCTGGAGCCCTGCCACTCTGGGTGAGGAGGGTGCACAGATCCACTATTTTGTAGGAGTCAACGGTAAAGTTTGGGTATTCAGTGGCGAGGCGGAAGAGCATGTCCAAGGCGGCCTCAGTGTTGCCGTTGTTCACATAGGCCATGAGCACCGAGGACAGCATCCCAGCACTCGGCCGCTGCCCCTCCTCGGAGGCACTCTGGGAGGCAGGGAGGGGAAAGCAGAAAATTGGACATTATACACATGTAATAAAGTCATAAGCTTTCTACATTGCTGTGTTTTACTGGTTATGTAGTGGTAATGTTTCTGGGTATTATACAGTATACTCATAATACAAGTGTGATGACAACCCTATAAGCAATAGTCGCTGCCATCATCATCATCAGCATTACCATTATCATCAACATTTCAATTAACTTTTTGATTCACCTTTACTGATATCATTATTTATTTATTTTTCTCATTATTATTTCACTATCTGTTTCATTACTATTATCAATCACATCATCATCATATTCATTCTTTATCATCCATCTATTATTATTATCATTATCAATTATTAATATTTACATTCTAATATAGCTTTCCTACCTCAAGTATGACCTGGTGGTACCCGTGTGTCAGGTGTAGGTTTGGATGTGTGTGTGTGTGCCATCATTTCGTACACACATAACAATCTCTCTCTCATCCACAGCATCCACTCCGCTTTTAACAGGACATACAAGCATAAACAGTAACCAGCATCCACTCCACTTTTAACAGTATATACAAGCATAAACAGTAACCAGCATCCACTCCACTTTTAACAGTATATACAACCATAAACAGTCAGCGGATAGTCTGAACACAGCCAACACTCCTTCCCTGCCTCACCTGCATCAGCTGCAGCACCCCGGCCTTGTCGTTCTTGGAGGCACGCAGCAGCAGCAGGCGCCGCAGGGAGCCTCTCGTGTTGAGGCCCTTTGAACGCAGCTCCTCAATATGCCCCTCCAGCTCCTCTTCCTTCATGTTGCTCTACAGATACACACACACGCTGTTACTCGATCATCATAATCATCTTTCTGTTTAACGAAAGATTTGAAATACTTGTAACAGGTAAGTACTGAGTACTGAGGAAGTACTACAACATTCGTCTTAGAAGACACATGAGTATTTTTCAGGGTATTTTTTGGGGGAAAAAGTGCGTCTTATAAGCCGTAAAATACGGTACACCTCGCACCGGAATAAATATGCATTTTTTCAGTATTTTCAACACAACGACTTTCAAGATCCTCTTGCCTTCGGTAGAAAGCAAGCGCGAAACTCGGGAGGGTAGTGTAGTTATTATATTTACACATGGAGCAGAAAGCATGGTCTAGGCATGCAAAGAAATCAAGCTGTGAGGGGCGCGGGAGGGATGGGAGATGAGTTGCAAAGACGTGTATACTGGCTTCACATTCTGACTCACCATGTGTGTGAATATTGAAATGCTATGACCCTTATGTACAAGGTTGGAAAGAAAGGTACACACAAGGTTGAAAAGTTGCGACGGCGGAGAGCCGTCAGCGGGGCTGAGCGTTACACACATATGCGACGGCTCAAGAGCCATCAGCGGCGCTGTACGGGTTAAGGGCCTAATATGACCTGCAATCTATGTGTGACCTACTCAAGTAAGACAGTGGCTGGATTTATACTGAAGAATGTGGTGAGAACAACAGTAGTGTCAGTAGAAGTGTAATGGTCTTTTTGACCATCTACACCTTTGTTACCATTATGTAGTGCCCACCTTGGGAGTGTGCTCTACAGTCCTGGTTACTCCGCTGCCACCACCCACATTAAGTGGGAAAAATATATGAATGAACAAAAATAAAAGATTTAAGAAAATATGTATGTTGGAAACTGAATGATAACTCGTTAATATATTTCTAATTATAATATATTCAACTCTTTACTGTCTCACTTCCCAACTGGTGTACATTCATAAGTTATCTTAATATTAAGTCTTCCTTCCCTCCTAGCGATACGCACGCGAAATGCTCAAGTCGTTATCCTAATATAATTTACTATCTTTGGTAACTTCAGTCGCACTGTTACCCCTTAACGATACGCACATGTAATGCTCAAGTCGTTATCCTAATATAATTTACCATCTGTGGTAACTTCAGTCGCACTGTTACCCCTTAACGATACGCACATGTAATGCTCAAGTCGTTATCCTAATATAATGTATACGTAGTCTATCCCACTTCCAACTGTTTCCCTCTCACTTATTTTTCAATTTCCTTCTTTTCTCCTTGTCCTCACACGGCTGGCTGTGACATGTTGTGGTTGCCCCCTCTGCTAATTTGTGAGCGCTTGGCCCCCTGGTCCGCCAACAGCATCCTACCTTGGGACCCTTTACCAAGGGCGAGAATATCACCTTCCCACAGGCGACTTAACTCAACGAACGTCGAGCTGCTTCTAAAATTATTCTAACCTAGAATCCCCGTTCTCACCTCGTTTTGCTACGTGTCTTAATTACTACTGGTTTAAAATATAAGCCTAACCAGTGATTCAGGAATGAGGCGTGGAGGAAAATTCCTCGTTAGCTTATTGATACTTATGTGTTATTTCATCTCTTCCCCTATTAATGTAATTTCTCGCGTTACATAGCTTCTTCCCCCCAAAAAAAAAATCCTTATGCCTCAGTCCTTCATCAAGCATCCTACCGGATATCTAACTAAAAATAAAAAAAATTATCAAATCCATCACACAAAATTTCATATAAATTTTCTTAGGATTTTCTATCACTCACAAACAAATATTCTCATCCCGCACATTCCAATTCTTCCAACAAATTTACAACAAAATGAGATAGTATGTATTCTTAACTTATCACTTCCCTCACCCAGAGTAGATTTGACCAGTTTGGGAAATACGTATTTAATGTAATGCCTTCACTCCCTTGAAATGAGAACCTTCTCACTTTCTCTTATTTGTCAAGGCCGAAGCCCTATAGAGTCGCAACTGGACTCGTCCCTCTAGTCTGCAATGGTTATTTTCTTTACCCACTAATCCTGGGCATAGGTGCGTAGGGAGAAATCACGACTGGATTTTTCTCCATACCCTCAATACTTGGGATAAGGCTCACCTCCTTTGCGAGGCATACATACTCCTGCGTCTATTCACCCAACGAGCAAAGCTCAGAGCCAAGCACATCCTTGGGTCTAACGACAACCTAGCGGGTTTAGTGTTCAGTGCAATCTGTGTGCACCCTCTAAAGCAAGAATTTCTAACCTTTACATTCTTTCTAGGGGACCTTCATCTCTCTCTCTTTCTCTCTCTCACTAGAGAAAGTGGTGAAAATTAATCTCTCTCTCACGAGAGATTAACACTTCTGTCATTATAATAAGCACGTATCTCTTCACTGGCCTCCTCTCTCAAGATGGTGTTAGTGTACAAATTTTCCCCCTCCATTACTACCACTCTAACGCAACTTTTCTAAGGTGGCTATTATACTGCCACGACAACCCGTAAAGTTGCTTACTTGTAGGGCGTCTAGTTCTACATGAGCTGTTACCTCTATCCTAATGTTAATCTAACCGTAAGGTACGGTAACCTAACCTCACCGCACCTTTTACATGACATCCTGCCCTACATTAGTGTTAAGTGTGGCATACAAGCCCCCTATCCACACATTCATCATCCATCCACTTCCACACACATCACTATCCACTTCCACTCGGCATCGTTCCACACTGCATCCACACGTGGATGTAGTGTCACATCACCCACATCCACACTACCTTCACGCATCCTACATCACCCATAAACACACTGCATACGCGCTACCCACATCACTTTCATGTTCAACAGCGGGTCGGAGGTGTGCATGTTTCATGTTGCACCCTTTCACTACTCCGCTTTGGCTTTTCCAGGCCATCACTAATGTCTTTATCAGCGTCTATGTTAGCATGTGGGTAACCCGGGCCTACTGTTACGTTAGTATCATCTTCCTCCACGGTCTGAGCGAACTAGTTAATCACTAACGGTACTCTGTACACCTATACTCTATACACACCATACTGTATTGTATGTGATCACTAGGTAACTGGCACTTGACAAAAAAAACTAACTAACAAGGCGTTAGTCAGCACGTGGGTACGCGGATACCATCGAATGGATCCAAACCGCTGCCACCAAAATGTAATGGTTATTTCGACCATCTTAACGCTGTCACCAAAAATGTAGTGGTCATTTTAGTCATCTACACCTTTGTTACCATTATGTAGTGCCCACCTTGGGAGTGTGCTCTACAGTCCTGGTTACTCCGCTGCCACCACCCACATTAAGTGGGAAAAATATATGAATGAACAAAAATAAAAGATTTAAGAAAATATGTATGTTGGAAACTGAATGATCTCGTTAATATATTTCTAATTATAATATATTCAACTCTTTACTGTCTCACTTCCCAACTGGTGTACATTCATAAGTTATCTTAATATTAAGTCTTCCTTCCCTCCTAGCGATACGCACGCGAAATGCTCAAGTCGTTATCCTAATATAATTTACTATCTTTGGTAACTTCAGTCGCACTGTTACCCCTTAACGATACGCACATGTAATGCTCAAGTCGTTATCCTAATATAATTTACTATCTGTGGTAACTTCAGTCGCACTGTTACCCCTTAACGATACGCACGCGAAATGCTCAAGTCGTTATCCTAATATAATTTACCATCTGTGGTAACTTCAGTCGCACTGTTACCCCTTAACGATACGCACATGTAATGCTCAAGCGTTATCCCAATATTGTATACGTAGTCTATCCACTTCCAACTGTTTCCCTCTCACTTTTTTCATTCCTTCTTTTCTCCTTGTCCTCACACGGCTGGCTGTGACATGTTGTGGTTGCCCCCTCTGCTAATTTGTGAGCGCTTGGCCCCCTGGTCCGCCAACAGCATCCTACCTTGGGACCCTTTACCAAGGGCGAGAATATCACCTTCCCACAGGCGACTTAACTCAACGAACGTCGAGCTGCTTCTAAAATTATTCTAACCTAGAATCCCCGTTCTCACCTCGTTTCGCTACGTGTCTTAATTACTACTGGTTTAAAATATAAGCCTAACCAGTGATTCAGGAATGAGGCGTGGAGGAAAATTCCTCGTTAGCTTATTGATACTTATGTGTTATTTCATCTCTTCCCCTATTAATGTAATTTCTCGCATTACAGAAGCAATGGTGTAATAGCAGTAGAAGCAAAGGCAGCCTTGGCAGTAGTATTGTGGAAGTGGAGACAAAGGTGGCCGCAGGAGTGGAGACTTACCGGGTGGGGGATTACCGGGTGGGGGAGGGAGCTGTTCTGGTCCTGAGGGGGTTGCCCTTGACCAGCCTGCAGCACAAGAGGCAAGTTGTCCCTCACTGCTTCCTGTAGCGGCTGACTGAACTGACTCGTGAGCAGATCGGCCGAGTGTTCGGACACCCCGATCCTGTGCCTCCTCAGCTCCTGTCAAGTGTCCAGGATAGCAATGTCTTATTCTGCACAATTTGGAGACTTCTTAGCCAGACTGGATGGACTCACTAAATAGATATACTGGAAAGATCCATGTAGAGTGAATGACAAAACTGGTGAATGCAAAATTAATGATTGATACAAAGACTAACTGAGGAATGAAAAGCAAAGGTAGTAAGAGTGGAATGACTCACCAAGCCAAGGCACTGGAATGCTATACATGTATGCATTTATTATTTTTAAGTCATATATTTCTTCAAGTCCTTATCTATATGAGGGGAAGCCCGTCTTGAGGGCCCAACACGGCAAAAATATGTGACAAAAAAATACTCCCAAAGTTTGGCAATGTTCTGATATAAAATATCTCCCTTGCTTAAATCATTAATGCAACAATGTCAATTTTCTTAAAGTGTGGTAATTCTGAGCATAAGGAACACGATGATTATGATTCATTTGGGGACATATGCGCAATGGCAGTGTCGTAACCGATGAGGTTTACCCGAGGTGGAAGGTTACGAGAAAGCTGTGCAAATCTACCCAGTTAGGATATTTGAAAAAGAAGGCTAGAACTAGGGGTTTCCCTCCTAGAGGTGGTATCCTAGCTCATCTTCATGTGGTCTGCGGCGTTAGTACACCTTGTAAGGTGGAACTAACGGGGAGGACACAGCCACCATCTGCTGTTTATGGTTTTACAGCTTTTTATCCTTGACCAGCTGGGACCCTGCTGCTGCTAGTGTGTTTGTAGTCCCTTACAGATACTATGAAAACAAGACACCAAGCTTGCTAGTGTGTTTGTAGTCCCTTACAGATACTATGAAAACAAGACACCAAGCTTGCTAGTGTGTTTGTAGTCCCTTACAGTTACTATGAAAACAAGACACCAAGCTTGCTAGTGTGTTTGTAGTCCCTTACAGTTACTATGAAAACAAGACACCAAGCTTGCTAGTGTGTTTGTAGTCCCTTACAGTTACTATGAAAACAAGACACCAAGCTTGCTAGTGTGTTTGTAGTCCCTTACAGATACTATGAAAACAAGACACCAAGCTTGCTAGTGTGTTTGTAGTTCCTTACAGATTACTATGAAAACAAGACACCAAGCTTGCTAGTGTGTTTGTAGTCCTTACAGATACTATGAAAACAAGACACCAAGCTTGCTAGTGTGTTTGTAGTTCCTTACAGATACTATGAAAACAAGACACCAAGCTTGCTAGTGTGTTTGTAGTTCCTTACAGATACTATGAAAACAAGACACCAAGCTTGCTAGTGTGTTTGTAGTCCCTTACAGATACTATGAAAACAAGACACCAAGCTTGCTAGTGTGTTTGTAGTCCCTTACAGTTACTATGAAAACAAGACACCAAGCTTGCTAGTGTGTTTGTAGTCCCTTACAGTTACTATGAAAACAAGACACCAAGCTTGCTAGTGTGTTTGTAGTCCCTTACAGATACTATGAAAACAAGACACCAATGCTAAGGGTTGCCCATGCTACAACAAGCTCTAGTGTGTTTAGAGTCCCTCGGAGACTAGTAGAAATAGAAGCCATTTAGTGTTGCCCTGACTCAGTGGAATAATGTCTGGTTGGTTTGTGTGTTGTCGTGAAGAAGTGCTGTGTGTTTGTAGTCCGCTACAATCACTACTAAACCTGAAAAAGTGACGATATGGAGTCCCTAGAACTAGAAAAAGACACCACTCGTGGTTGCCAAACTGAAAGAATGACACCCAGTCTGTTGTTTTTGCCTCAGATTAATGAAAACAAACCCAAGCTTGCATGTGTGTTTGTAGTCCCTTACAGATACTATGAAAACAAGACACCAAGCTTGCTAGTGTGTTTGTAGTCCCTTACAGATACTATGAAAACAAGACACCAAGCTTGCTAGTGTGTTTGTAGTCCCTTACAGATACTATGAAAACAAGACACCAAGCTTGCTAGTGTGTTTGTAGTCCCTTACAGTTACTATGAAAACAAGACACCAAGCTTGCTAGTGTGTTTGTAGTCCCCTTACAGATACTATGAAAACAAGACACCAAGCTTGCTAGTGTGTTTGTAGTCCCTTACAGATACTATGAAAACAAGACACCAAGCTTGCTAGTGTGTTTGTAGTCCCTTACAGTTACTATGAAAACAAGACACCAAGCTTGCTAGTGTGTTTGTAGTCCCTTACAGTTACTATGAAAACAAGACACCAAGCTTGCTAGTGTGTTTGTAGTCCCTTACAGATACTATGAAAACAAGACACCAAGCTTGCTAGTGTGTTTGTAGTCCCTTACAGTTACTATGAAAACAAGACACCAAGCTTGCTAGTGTGTTTGTAGTTCCTTACAGATACTATGAAAACAAGACACCAAGCTTGCTAGTGTGTTTGTAGTCCCTTACAGATACTATGAAAACAAGACACCAAGCTTGCTAGTGTGTTTGTAGTCCCTTACAGATACATGAAAACAAGACACCAAGCTTGCTAGTGTGTTTGTAGTCCCTTACAGTTACTATGAAAACAAGACACCAAGCTTGCTAGTGTGTTTGTAGTCCCTTACAGATACTATGAAAACAAGACACCAAGCTTGCTAGTGTGTTTGTAGTCCCTTACAGTTACTATGAAAACAAGACACAAAGCTTGCTAGTGTGTTTGTAGTCCCTTACAGTTACTATGAAAACAAGACACCAAGCTTGCTAGTGTGTTTGTAGTCCCTTACAGTTACTATGAAAACAAGACACCAAGCTTGCTAGTGTGTTTGTAGTTCCTTACAGATACTATGAAAACAAGACACCAAGCTAAGGCCCATGCTAAAACCTAGGTGCTGTAGATCCCTCGGGGACAGTAGAAATAGGAGATTTAGGCTGCCCTGACTCAGTGTATAATGTCTGGGTCTGGTTCTGTGTGTGTGTGTGTGTGTGTGTGTGTGTGTGTGCGCGCATCACTACTAACCTGGAAAAGAGGACGAATGAGGTGAACAGCAAGACCAGCCCTCGTGGCTGCCAAACTGAGAAGAAACTGACCACCCCAATCATCTGTATTCTTGCTTGATTGCTGCTGAATGAATGAATGAATGAATGAACAATCAATATACAAATCAATAGAAAATGAAATATAGATTACATATAAACAAGAATTATATCTACTCTCTCTCTCTATCCTTTTTTCAAACAGGTATCCCAACATGTGTTAAGCCTTAGCTCTCCTCCACAAAACCCCTGCAGTGTACCTCCTGCCTGCGGTGTAGGAGGAGAGCTAGGAGGGCCAGGATGGACTTGGGACTGGAGTGCCAAGCTGATGCCAATGTTCTGATGGCATCTCCCACGCTGAAGGGAGCTTTGGTCTCCTGCACTGAAATATTAATATGAAAGACTCAGGGATGTGCATGGAAAGCAAGGCCACCCAACCCATACACAGTGACCTTCACGCTGGCAGTCTTGGATACTATCAGGCTGCTTTTTCATGAATAACTCAACTCAATGACCAATTTTGTTATAGCTCTACTGGCTCTAGTCAGGCCTCACCTAGACTATGCGGTTCAGTTTTGGTCTCCATATTACAGGATGGATATAGTGTTGTTAGAAACAGTGCAGAGAAGGCTGACCAAAATTATACAAGGGATGCGTAACTTTAGTTATGAGAGGAGATTGAAGTTATTAAAGTTACACTCACCCGAGAGACGTAGAGTAAGGGGCGATCTGATAGAAGTTTTTAAGTGGATAAAGGGATTTAATAAAGGAGAGGTAGGAAAAGTTCTTACAGCTTTTAACCAGGGTAGAACAAGAAGTAACGGATTCAAGCTGGAAAAGCGTAGATTTAGAAAGGAAATAGGGAAAAACTGGTTCACAAATAGGGTGGTGAACGAACTGAAGGTCTCAGTAGACAGGTAGTTAGTGCGGAGTCATTGGGGAGCTTTAAAGAGGAGCTGGATAGGTTCATGGATGGGGATGAAAGGTGGATGTAGGTAGTGTTAGGTGACAGGAACTACCACATGTAGGCCTTGCAGCCTCTTGTAGCTTCCTTATAACTTTTTTTCATTCATGAGTTACTAGACTCTGACCAACTTCATTATTACTTTTCTTCATGAGTAACTAAAGATACTCACTGACCAACTTCATTACTACTTTTCTTCATGAGTAACTAAAGATACTCACTGATCAACTTCATTACTACTTTTTTTTCATGAGTAACTCGAGACTCCCTTGGATTAAAAAAATCTATCGGCCAGCAGCAAGGCAGCCACATCAGGGCGTAGTTGAAGGGACGCCCCCTGAGGCTATCTTCAGGCTTCTTACCCATTGTTTTAGTTTTTCAGAGTATGCAAACCTATGGGTGGGTTCTGGGGGTTTTCATGGCATGCTGCAAGAATTTAAAGATTTTCAGCAAATGTGAATGTACGCAATACCTAATCTTTATAATTGTTAGGGTACTACAGATAAGATAAGATTTTCATCCTATCTAGACACTTTGCAAGTACCAACTACAAGGTTATTGACTATACAAAGCGCCGCCACGTCAGCACGAACTAGGCGGACTCGAACCGCTGACCGAATGCACAGGGACGCTGCACATTGCGGGCTCACGTCTCTACCAACCTTGCCACTCTGATGGGCTAGGGTACTACAATATTCCTTGGCCCACTAAGTATATCCTGCATTACCATTACCATCTTTGTAGTACTTTCAAGACCAAGAAGAGTATAGTTGAAATTCATGACACTCACCCTCAGCTAGAGCATCTGGCTATCACGTTTCACAGTTATCACAAGAAACTCAAAATCTGCACCTTGGCCATAGCACACATAATCACGGCTACCACGCACCGGAAGTGACGGAAAATTAAAATGACATACCCGGGCCTTGCGTCATTATCAATACCTCATACATTTCTCATTCCCTAATTGGTCAACATCATCGGGCCAGCAAGCACTGTGATTGGCTGTTGTCTATCCCTTCTTTCCTGTCTTTGCCATCTGTGCACATCCCCCGTACCACTAAGAAGTACAGTAAAAACTCTCGTATTCGGACCCTCATTGTTCGGACTTTTGACATTATTCGGACCTTTTTTTTTTTTTTTTTTGGTCGAAATTTCCTAGCTATTTCACACCTGGATTTTATTTATTTATTATTATTTTTTTTTGGTCGAAATTTCCTACCTAGCTATTTCACACCTGGATTTTTTTTTTTTTTTTTTTTTTTTTTTTTTGGTCGAAATTTCCTAGCTATTTCACACCTGGATTTTTTTTTTTTTTTTTTTTTTTTGGGGGGGGGGTCGAAATTTCCTAGCTATTTCATCTATACACCTGTATTTTTTTTTTTTTTTTTTTTTTTTTTTTTTTTTTTTTTTTACCTTCCCCCCATATATAATCCCCCCATTATTCGGATCCTTGCATTACTCGGACCACTCCTTGGCCCAATTAGTCCGAATATGAGAGGTTTTACTGTATAAGTGTGATGGCCTATAATGTTTTGTTTTTTTATCTGATTCTGTAATGTTTCCATGCTTATTATTAGCATCTTCAAGTTAAGTGGTCATTAATTATGTTAAAAGTGAGAAAAATACAAATAATAGGTAATCAAGTTGAGCAGCCAGGCCACCAAATAGAATGATTCACATAAGTTCATCAGCACGGCTATCATGCACTCTAGCAGCACCCATCAGGCGCCATAGCTGAAGGTTGTATAGCATTTGATGGCATTCAATTTGACGCCTTCTGTGTGTGTGTGTGTGTGTGTGTGTGTAGACATTCGTCCATGCCTGTGCAGTGATAATAGGAGGAGCTACCAACCAAATTTGATGGCATGTTCCATCATGTTGTTCTTGACCAGCACAACTAGCAGTGGCGTGGCAGCGGTGGTGGCCGACAGCCCAACATTCTGCAGCATCTGTAGGGCAAGACATGGCTGGCTCAGGCTCATGCCAGGAATGACATGGTCACTCAGCGTCGCAAACCCTGGAACTTCCCCGAGCTGAATCATCGCCTTCACACACTCCAGCAGTTCTGGAATATTGATGAAGTACTGATAAGATGGAAGCAGTCTGGCTGTCAAGAGTGCTATGTTAAATCTTCATCATCACTTTAAAGCTCAGTTCTTCTCCCTTCCCTTAATATTTCAAGCCTTCCACATCACTCTCACCATCACCTCTGCTGACATCACAGGCACCTCTTCAATTACTACTAAGCGTCGTAGGCATGACCTTTGACTTTTAATCTAGATCAAGGTCTCATTTTCATATGGCATTTATGGAAACTATCAAGCCATCCTGAGGTACATTTTTTTTTACCACCCTGCTCAGTGTTCTACTTCCCATCATGAGCCCCACTGGTCTGTGATGCAGACTGATGGCACAGAAATGGTCTTGGCTACACATGCACTACAACTTTGCTACAACGCTGTCACCTGAATCACAGTTAATTGAAAAAAAAATCAAGAAAAGTGATGTCTATCTGTGGTACTTACCTGCAGGCTGCTGATCAATGGCCTTAAGGTGGAGGAGTGGCCAAAAGTAATGTTCTCTAAGGGGCAGGCCAGCCTCTTTCATAGCCCTGAGTAGCACCCAAGCCAGCTCCTCCCACCGTTCCCTTAGGGCATGTTCTAGGGCCACCTGCAGGGGGAAGCCGTTGATGCCCTCCTTCTGCAGGCGATGGCACACCTCCACCACCAAATGTGGGTCCTGCAAGAATACAGATTGTTATTTCTTACCTGGAAAATCTTTAATCTGTCTCCTCATGTGAGAACTTTTAATTTTTAATAATCCATTATCTAATTATTGGATCTAAATAACCATATAACACCTAAATAAAGAGAGAAGTAGAAAGAAAAAGAGCAGCGAGATCAGATGTCAGAGGCCTGATGTATAAGGTTCGCTGCAGGAGTCCAGGAGTGTCAGGTCAGCTCACCGTTCGTGCATGGACAATCTCACGCAGGTAGGTTGCACCGTTGGAGTAGAGGTGGTTGTTGGTGCGCAGGAGAGGCAAGGAAAGCAGGAGATGCACGGCTTCCCTCACTCGGCCACAGTGGATGAGGTGCAGAGCCAAACGTGACAGATCAGGCTTCATCCCACTCTCTTCAATCAGCCTCAGCATCTGAACCAGGATCACAAATGAAAATGAGACCCATGTTTAAATCGTGTCTTCCTGTAGGTGTGTGCGGTCCTGCGGAAGTGCTAGACCAACAATCCTGTTCTGCCCTGCATGTGCATGTGTGTTTTTGTGAGCCCTTGCTACAAGACCTACCAAACAACTATCCCCTCTTCTTCAATGACACTCAACTGTCTCCCTTTTCTACAATGAACATTCTTGGACTTTCCTTTACAAAAAATCAGAACTGGAAATCTCACATCTCATCTCTTGCCAAAACAGCTTCTAAGAAGTTAGGTGTCCTGTGGAGTCTGTGTCCATTTTTTTTCTCCCTCCTAGCTGCTTGCTCTGTACAAGGGCCTTTTCCGCCCATGTATGGAGTATGTCTCACATGTTTGGGGAGGATCCACTCATACAGCTCTCCTAAACAGGGTTGAGTAAGGGCTTCATGGATGTTTTAAAAAATGCCACATTATAAAAACCTTTGTTATGGAAAATCATGTTAGGTATGGGATGAGTCTAATATACACCTAACACAAGCTGATCTCAATGTGTATATCTGGCACTTAGCATGGACCTGCAATTCCTTAGTAAAGGTAGAAGGAAGATTACACACCCAAGAAATGCAGAGTCCCAGTCACTACTTCGAAAATCTTTGGGTCATCCACATATGAAATCAACAATTTAATAAAAGTGTAAATTTTTGTACAACTGGGCATTTGCCAAACATGGGGGTTAGCATATGGCCAAAAGATGTCTGAATCTAATTATGTACAGATGGAGTGAGATGCACATCTAAGGAATCAAGCAAACTGCTCTATGGAGACCTAATTCAACAGTTTCCTAAAAACATTTTTCACATACACTCCTTTTGCTCACATAGTTATTACTTACAAAGTCAATATTTTCATGATGGTCACCAGCATGGCCGTTCCTGATGAGGGCAAGCAGCACTGCCTCCAGCTGGCTGGCAGACAGGATCACACCTTCCTGCCCTGCCTGGAAAACCACCTGCTTTATTTTTGACACTTGGCCCATGACGCCACACACGACAGCCAGAGCCCCAAACGTCGCCTCCGATGGAGACACGTGGACGCTCCTCATGGTGTCCAGCACTCCCTGCACACCTTCCCAATCACTGCAGCAGAAGAAAAATTTACCAGAATTTATATTGAGTTACTGTCTGCATGTCGATCAAAACTATATTTGAATGTCAATGTCAATGTCTTCAAGTTGTATTTTGTGTTAGCGTGTGTGCGTCAGGACTCACTGATTCACTCCATAAGCTCGGATCAGGGCAGCAAATGTTGCCTCCCTAACAGCAATACGACACTCCTTCATCATGGCCAGCACCTGCAGGGCCCCGTCCAGGTGGCCGCGCTGACCCAAGGCCATCATGAGCTTCTCAAACACTTGTGCATTGGGTTCTATCCTGTGACTTTCAAGCTTCTCAATGATTTCTCTCTGGAAAGTCACATCAGGTATTGGTATTAACTGGGAGGGCCAATTGCATGCATGAAAAGAGGAGAATATTTTGTTATATCCATCAGTATGAAGAAGTCGGCAATAGTGGTGACCAATTACTTATGTAGGAACTTAATGATATGGAATGAACTGAAATGCTACTGATACTAAGTCATCGAATGAGATCACTCACTTCTGAGATGTTGGTTGACTGCACTATAAGGCAAAGGTGAAGGTATAACTCCAGGTGCTCTTGGTTCACTTTCCCACCTGAAAACCGGGGAATCATCATCCTCATCCTCATCCTCATCCTCATCATCATCATCATCATCATCATCATCATCATCATCATCCTCCTCCTCCTCCTCCTCCTCCTCCTCCTCCTCCTGCCCCTCAAGATGTCTGTGTATAACCCCTGAATGCTGAATACGTATCTGGCTTCAGTTATGGCCCACGTTACATTCTCTAGACGAAACACTTGATAGCTGTTGTAGAAACTCATTTTTCTTTAGTAAATTAATGCAATACAAAATCACTTACAATAAGAGTCGGCTACATTGAAAATATATTTTTGTAACACACATGGAATGATTTATCTCTGCACTGGGCCACTGCACTGAGTGTTATGATCGCGCTACAGCCTGTGTGTGACTAACTCAAATATACATGCATGTTTTGAGGACTTCATAGAGGATATTTTGTACATGCTTCTACAGTATAGTTTTTTTAAATGGCGGAGACAGTAATGGACAGTACTATCTGCCAATTCACACTCTATATGGCATTTCAATATTGACTGCTCTTCTACTTTCATGCAAAAAAGGAAAACAATCTCAGAAACAATCATTGACAGAAAGGAGCAAACTTCTAAGAATCACTACCCACCATGAGAGTCAGCGTAATCTCCAGCAGGAGTGACTCAACACCAGTAATGGGATTCAGCCGGTTCGCAGTTCATTAATCCCGAGGGCCGGTTGTTAGCTTAAATCAGGGGTTCTCAATCTATTTTCCCCCACGGACACCTTTTACTTATAACTTATTTTGCTAGACCCCTCAAAGCCCTCATAGATCTGTTACTGGCTTTTGATAGTAAAAAAAACACGACTAAAACCAGATTTGATGTCGGGTGGAGCCGAACACGGGTTCAAGACGAACATTAGCTATATTTCCCAAGTTATTTTGAGTTGGTAACACTGAGTCTCAGTGAGGAAGGGGAAGGGAATGTGGCATCACTGATCCGAACCTTTTGTTTACATCTCCATTTCTGGCAGGATTTTAGGTTTTTTGAGGCTGTCGTTATTATTTTCTGTAGTCACGCCTCACGACATAAGGAATGGTGATCTTAAATATGTCAAGATCACTTTGATAACTGTTTGAATCTATAAATATGCCATATATACTTTAGAGGCATAGGGTCGAGACACAAAATAAGCCAGCATGGTTTGCTGCTAGAGACTGTGGTAGTGAGAGAACCTGTTGTTAGTGAGACCTTAGTGAGAGAACCTGTTCTTAAAATTTTTGAATCCCACCACTGCTCAACACAACACAAAACAG
>JACEEZ010025310.1:258082-290582 GCA_016584305.1 Chionoecetes opilio | reverse complement strand
TCGTTGCCCCCTGAGAGGTGTTTCTGAATGCGGCGCAGAGTAGGGGCAAGGCACTGGCCACGCCTGGGGCCGTGGCATGGCCATGGCCCATTAGTAACACCAAACCTAACCGCCCGGCCAACATCAATCTTGTTTACCCAATGTCAGATCAGCTGTTGGCCGCTGACGATGATGGTGCAGAGGTTGCGCCTTGACAACGGCGCCTACGTCTTTCACTTTTATACACCTTTCCTATTGGTTCACACGCGCTTCGTACTTCTATGACCTCATTTGTTTCTAATGAACTCGTTTACTCACATTTAAAACGCGGAGTATAGGAAGGTTTGGATGCAATAGTAGCGCGTTTTCGCGACCGCTCTGGCCCGGTCTGGACAGGACTAAAGCACCTATATTATATAGAGTAGCGACAACTCGATTTGTGGGCGCCATCTTAGCGCCAAAGCCTCTTCGTTCACCCAAGACCCGGGGAAGTTCTCAAGGCATGACCCCGCAGTATATCATGTTATACATGTATAAAGGATAGACTGTTATCTTCGGAAATGTTTGTTCTATAAGATTATCACATAAAACACAGTAAAACACATTAAATAAAGGTCATTATGAGACTCTGAAGAAATATGATGAACTTAACATTCACTTAAAACACGTCGTCATGTAACACTTTGTGGGACAGCTTATAAGATGGGAGATATCAATAGAAGCAGAATTTTATTAGCTTTCCATTGATAGATTTCGTTTTCTGATACATACAGTAGAACCATGCATATATTAGCGTTAACTAAATAAATCGCCGCGTTGGCCTCTCTCTCTCTCTCTCTCTCTCTTCTCTCTCTCCTCTCTCCTCTCTCTCTCTCTCTCTCTCTCTCTCTCTCTCTCTCTCTCTCTCCGTGAAAGAGAAAGAGAGAGTGAGAGAGAGATATATGAGTGAAAGAGAGATATGAGTGAGAGATCGAGAGATATGAGAGAGAGAGAGAGAGAGAGAGAGAGAGAGAGAGAGAGAGAGAGAGAGAGAGAGAGAGAGAGAGAGAGAGAGAGAGAGTATACGGTTGAGAGTAACCCAAAAACTTTTTATAATAATAATAATCATTTTCCTCTGTATTATCTGCATGTAGATAAGTTGGTTCATCTTTAACTCTGCTTTTTCACAAGAGAAGTGTTTATGATCTTTACAGAATGTTGAGTCACTGCATCATTACACTGCCTATAGGTACATAAATAGTATTGGTAGTTACCAGGGGGAGGCAGTTAAATTACCACTCGCAATATCTGGCATATCATTATGCATTAACATAATGATATGCCAGACATGATATAGTCAGAAGAACACTGTCTGACTGTGGGATTATTATTGCATTCTCCCACACGCATTACTTTCCCAAAAAAACTGTTCTATATGGTCTTGACTTAATGTATACGTCATTAAAAACCAGTGTACGTTGAACCATTATAGATGCAATTAATATGCAATTAATTAGTTTTCATGTAGGATCTGAAAACTCCGTAAACGAAAAATAAATCCAAAAAAGCCTGTGTTTCGATTTTACTTCAGAATCTCCAATTTCCATCAGGTAATTTAAGTGATCTGATATACGTTTCTGCTTTTACAAAAAAATATTTTACCTTATCTGAATTTTCCTTTTGAATTGGAGACTTATAGGCACAAGTTTGAACTGGAATTCATTATGTCAAAAACAGTGTTAAATATCATAATGAAATTTAAAGTCATGATCTTTTTCATGAAGTTTTTGATCATATTTATGTGTCTCTCTGGTGAAAGGTTGTCTGTGGCCTTCACATCTAGGTAAGTTTTCTTCTTTTGTTTTTATAATCCACTCATTTCCCATTTGAAAATTCCATGTTTGTCTCCTTGTACCATTACCAAATTACTCCAGCGGGACTCGAACTCGGAACGCCAAGCTCACCCCTTCCAGGAAAGACTTGTATCCTGTGGGACTAGAACTCGGGACAGTGGGCTCACCCCTTCCAGGCTTTTACCACTTGGACACTGCATTGCAACTGCTATGCTGGATGATGGTGAGACATCAAAATTCAGCAGAGAAAAGAGTGCCCTGCCAAAACTCTTCTCTGTGATGGAATAATGCTGAGTCTCAACCCACTTTTAAGTTTCCTCAAACAACAATGAACATAACCCTGTTAAAACACTGAGAAGGTAGGTAGGGTTATATATAATAATTATGTCTACTCCACCAGGACTCGTCCTTCTTTCAGCTTCCTGGGTGTTCTTGGGAAATTGCCTCATTTAATATGGCATTATCAAGATAGAAATCATTTGCTCATGTAATATTCTGTCTGGTCATAAATACAAAGCAATGAGCCCGTGCCTTAAATGTCAAAATGCAGTCATGGCCTTACATCCGATGAGAAGACAGAGATCTTCACGATACTGCTGCAAGATTATACAGCACGTCATTCACTGCCCACTTCTGTCCAAGTAGCGTGCAGGTCAGCAGGAGTGACACACGTGCCCAGAGCCACCCCTCTCAAACCCATCTCCCGCCGCAGCCTCCTGCCCTCAGTGCAGACATGCCCTTGACTGAGCTGAGCTGGGCGCCTCGCCGGGCCTCCCTGGTACTCAAGACAGCCGCCGAGGAGCACGGAAAGGTGAGAGGGATCGAGGTTAAACACTTGGTCCATGAGGAACTTGTGAAGGAGGCAGCCATGGGCTGGCGGTGGTCAGGGTAAAAGGGCTGCAAATATACTGACTGGTCAAGGGCAAGGCCAACAGGTTTTTGGAGCTGCATGACATGCAAAAAGCTATACTAGGTCATTAGGACAAAAGTATGTCCAAGGACGACATCGATGGTAAGTGGTAAGATGGTAAGTTCACATCTCCACGACCCGCGTCGGCGACCGGTCACGACTTGCTGAGTCATCCAGTCGGTGCCGATGTGTCGCCAGAATTTCGGGGTAACTTGTATGGGGGGTTTAGAACTGGTCAACGGTTTTTTTGAATGATATTACTTGATTAAGATTTTTTATTAGATTACAACTTGAATGGAGGATTTAACTTAGTCTTATGACTTCACTATGTGATTATAGTTTGACCACGTCTCACCGCGGAGAGTACTGAAATGGGGGATGTATTTAAAGGGGAAGGGGTAAGGGTTTAGGTTAAAGGGAAGTGCTGCCACCAGCTCAGGCGAGTAGTTCACTGGGTTACTCCCTGGGCACGTTTGAATAATATTAATATTAGATTTATCTTGGTAGTCGTGATTGATACGTGGAATTATACCGAGTAAGGCTGACTCTTTTGGAAGTGTGGGGAATTACTGTCCTAACACAGAATAATCACCTGGGATTTTATAATAAACACAAGAACTATATTTGAAACATCATCCTATTTATTCGCCATGAAACATTATTGCTGTTTGAGACCTTAGACACATACATAAACTCTAATCTGGAACGGGCAAGCTACTTTAGAGCATAATCTCCCTCACAGAATCATTCTTAGAATTACCACCTATATCCGTATCAACTGAGCACTATAGGTATACATTGAATATATATATAGGAAAGAGAATGTGAGAGTAAGGAGTTTGGTGTGTGGATTCACAATGACCATATGACTTGAAGAGGCCAGGAACGAGCCTCTCCCTACGGGGAGGAGTGTAGACTCCCCCGTCGAAACCTGGGGGAAGGATGGGTGGAGACTCTTTAATAATACTTATAAGGATGGGTGGACCTCCTTTACGTTAGCGTACACTAAACATAGATACCCATATTTGAAAATATAGATAACAATATGATAACAAGGAAAGGGGGGGGGGGGAACAGGAGCGGAATTTGTTACATCTTACCTGGGGGAAGGATGGGTGGAGACTGGCGTCTCACGGAGTTATGGCCCTCGGCATGAAAGGGGAGTTGTTTGAATGGTCTCGCCGTGACCTCAAATGAAGAGCTTATAATCCCGAAATAACTATTTAAATAATGAAACTCGCGTACCTAAGAAAAGGCTGCCTATACTACAGACCTGTTACTTTGATATAGAAGAATTTAATATGTTTAATCTTATATCCGAGAAGGGTGTGATTTGTTTTCACGTCAAAAGTCCGAACGCGTTTTCAAGAGCGAGAGGGTATGGAAGTGAGCCTAGAAACTTGGTAGACTTTCAATTTAGCGTATAACTTTACTAATGTAACGCGAGAAATTACATTAATAGGGGAAGAGATGAAATAACACATAAGTATCAATAAGCTAACGAGGAATTTTCCTCCACGCCTCATTCCTGAATCACTGGTTAGGCTTATATTTTAAACCAGTAGTAATTAGACACGTAGCGAAACGAGGTGAGAACGGGGATTCTAGGTTAGAATAATTTGAGAAGCAGCTCGACGTTCGTTGAGTTAAGTCGCCTGTGGGGAGGTGATATTCTCGCCCTTGGTAAAGGGTCCCAAGGTAGGATGCTGTTGGCGGACCAGGGGGCCAAGCGCTCACAAATTAGCAGAGGGGGCAACCACAACTTGTCACAGCCAGCCGTGTGAGGACAAGGAGAACAGAAGGAAATAGAAAAATAAGTGAGAGGGAAACAGTTGGAAGTGGGATAGACTACGTATACATTATATTAGGATAACGACTTGAGCATTACATGTGCGTATCGTTAAGGGGTAACAGTGCGACTGAAGTTACCAAAGATAGTAAATTATATTAGGATAACGACTTGAGCATTTCGCGTGCGTATCGCTAGGAGGGAAGGAAGACTTAATATTAAGATAACTTATGAATGTACACCAGTTGGGAAGTGAGACAGTAAAGAGTTGAATATATTATAATTAGAAATATATTAACGAGTTATCATTCAGTTTCCAACATACATATTTTCTTAAATCTTTTATTTTTGTTCAATCATATATTTTTTCCCCACTTAATGTGGGTGGTGGCAGCGGAGTAACCAGGACTGTAGAGTACACTCCCAAGGTGGGCACTACATAATGGTAACAAAAGTGTAGATGGACGAAATGACCATTACACTAAGATATCCATTTATGAACATGATCGATAACGATGGGGATTATTTTGAAAGACATTAGGAATCTAGGAGGGTTCCTAAATCTGAGAGGATGGTTGGGGAAGAATGAAAAGAATTGAATACATTAGTTATCACTGATCGCGGAATAATTATTCCACGAATTTTGACTCGCACCCGGCATGTCGGGGGGGGGGAATGGAAGGAAGGAAAAAAGAAAATGGCGGGGAGGAAGGAAGGAAGATAAACAAAATGGCGCGTGAGAAAGAAGGGCGATGAGTCACCCGTGAAACTAAAAAAAATTAACTGCTTACGAGATAACTCGGGAATTATATGATAATAATTCTCATACTATCTCTCCCGAATAATGGGCATTACACCGACTGCAGCCGATTTTTAGGGGGCAGAAGCTCCAAAATCGTAGTCGGTCGAAGAAATGGGTCTTGACTCCCCCTCACGAATGGCTTAGGCTTGTTCATTTCACTCCCGCTTGACCCTTTGTGCGCTGCGGAAAGAGGCTCTTCGATTTTTGTTTTACCATTTTGCACACGAAGAACCCTTTTGGTGAAGGGGAGGTTTAATACTATAGGGATTAGGCTGGCGGGCACTTCTCCCCACTCCCTCTCCCTCTTTCTCTCCTCTTCTGTTTCTCTTTTTGTTCATCATTCCCCTCCTTTTTATCCATTTCTTTTCTTTTTCATCATCATCAGATTTCCTTCCCTCTTGATTTTCATCCTTAACCAGCATCTCTCTCTCTCTCTCTCTCTCTCTCTCTCTCTCTCTCTTCTCTCTCCTCTCTCTCTCTCTCTCCTCTCTCTCTCTCTCTCTCTCTCTCTCCTCTCTCTCTCTCTCTCTCTCTCTCTCTCTCTCTCTCTCTCTCTCTCTCTCTCTCTCTCTCTCTCTCTCTCTCTCTCTTTCTCATAAAACAGATACATCCAATGAAATCAAGAAGAAACACAACAACATAAAACAACTCAGGAATATCCTGAAAGAATTTATGTTAACAATAAACACACTCAATACAGTAAATAACAATACACACAATGGCCCGTACCGAGAGTCATGATGAAGGGCGAGCCACAACCTTCGTCGACTGAGGAAGGGTACCATAAAAGGGGTATTTTTCGGAAGGAAGAGCAGCGACGACGGTCGAAGGACTTCGTCGCTGCTCTTCCTTCCAAAACAAAGCCTTCTTATGGTAAGCGAAGGTCTGCCGTTCGTCGTTCGTCGCTCTACCGCCTTGACTCTCGGCACGGGCCAATAAGTCTCTCAGACGTGATTAACAAAAATATTCCTCAGCATTTGATGATATCAGACAAACAAGCAAGTTTTCAGGATAGGCATTAACATTGCAACATGAATATGTTAACATATCATGCATGGCAAGATCTAACATTTACATCCACTCTGGGTTGAATTGATAAATAAACGACTAATCATTCATTTTGCTCACACCACAGGCACCTCACTCAAGTCACTCATTCACACTGCCTGATTCCTGAGCCTGTTTCTTAAATTTCAACTCACCCCGAATATGTTCCTGAAGATAATGATGACCAACATACATATACACATACATGCATGCATATATTAGTACATAAGGCGTATTTTGTCCATGCCCATGGAAGTAAAATTTTACTTATTTAAGCTCCGCCCACTTATATTTTACTCTTTTGCGTGCATAGAAAACTGAGCAGATTCGTTCCCGGCAGCGGAATTTACTCTTTTCCTGTAAAATTATACAGTGGTGGGGGTGGGTGGTGGTTTCAAGAGCCTGGCCAATCAGATCGCGCGCATGAGAAAATCTTATCAAAACTCCTCCCGTAAATGTTTCTCTTTTCCTTTAATTCTCATCCAATTCAACATTCATTACATGCGCACGACATGCAAAGGATACTGTATTTAATTAATAGTAGGTAAGGAGTAGTAAGGAGTAGAGTAGGTGACTCTTAACAGGTAAGAAGTCACAAATATTAAAATTCTCCAGCGACGTCTGGGAACAAATTTCCCAATCCCTCGAATTTTTCAATGTGTCCGAATCTTCGTTGATGCTTGCTGGCTTAGCACCAAAACTGGTGTATTATTGCTATAGTATAGTCAAATACTTAAATATATTCATGAGTGATATTACATTTGCAATAGAAATGTATAAATTTGGTATATATGTTATATCACACAAAAAGAAAGCCTTTTAGAGAACCTATCGCAGGGCACGAATACGAACATTTCATCAGTCTGATTCAGCGCCAACACGGTAAGGAGGTCTCTCTACCCACGGGCCACCACACACCCACCACCACCCAGGCACCCACCCGCCCACCACCACCCACCCACCCACCACCCGCCCACCACACACCCACCCACCACACGCCCACCACACACACACACACCACACGCCCATCACCCATCCGCCCACCACACACCCACCCACCACACATCCGCCCACCACACACCCACCCACCACACGCCCATCACCCATCCGCCCACCACACGCCCATCATACATCGCCCACCACACACCCACCCACCACACGCCCATCACACATCCGCCCACCACACACCCCACCCACCACCCATCCGCCCACCACACACACCACCCACCACACGCCCATCATACATCCGCCACCACACACCCACCCACCACACGTCCATCACACACCCGCCACCACACACCCGCCCATGGATGTTAAACGGGGAGATGCACTGGAGGATGAATCACAACCAGCATTCATCTAGGTTTAGGCAAAGAATAATTCGTGAAACGTAGATGTAGGTACACGTAGCCTACATACGTACAGGTCCATGATAGCATTAAACATCCTCGACGCACATCGTGAAATGGCTGTGTAGCAAATAGATATTCAAATAACAGTTTCATAGCGCCCTAAACATTTCAGTTTAATATCAAGTCCATCTATAGAGTTAGAAAACAATGCTAGGCCATTCTAAGAGCTCAAAACAATTAGATATCGATGTGTAATACAGACAATCACGCTACTACTCTTTGCTGTGCCTTCAATAATGTCAACCTTAACGATATTCCTTGAGCCTCTGTAAGAGGTAATGAAGTGTACGACACTTTTACTCTCGGCAACATCAAGAAAGAGCTTTGGCAGCGCTACAATCGTATTTTGTGATGGCAAGCAGGGGCGGAGCTTAAAAGAGTAAAATTATACTTCCAAAGGCATGAACAAAATACGCCTATACATACATACAAACAGTCATAATGAGATATTGTACTGCGGAGGGGGAGGCGGGTCTTCTTACTTGCGTTCTCTCTTCTCTCTTCTCTTTACTCTTGCTTGCTGTTGTGATATTCTGAGGGTGATTCCTGAAGAGGCAGTCTTGGTCAAGGGGGAAGAAACAGTGACCTGTTTGACAGAGACTTGCATCTGGCCGTATTATGGAGCCAGGTAAGGCTTCCATGGGGGTAATTGACGGGTAAATTTATGAAAAATAACCACCTAACCCAAGGATACTATATATTATCCTTGACCTAACCCCAAAACAATTGATACAAAATGTTTTTTAAGGGATTCTACTACATCTGAATGTGCAGTTCAGTTCAGTTCAGTTGTTGGTCGGGAGTCAGGCCTTTTTCAACGGCACTCCCTGACGTGTTTCTTCTTGCTGTCTGGATCTTTACTTTGTTTTCTTCTCTTATTCTATCTTATTAGTTTCTTTCTTTTTCTTTCTTCTTATTTTCTCTGGTCATCCAAAAACTGTTGATTGTTCTTTTTGCTTCTTCCACATTCCCCTCTCCGAACAAATACTCCCCCACTATATCCTCTTCCTCCTCTAAGTAAGGTTGTTGTAGCCTCACACTTTTCTTTCTTTCATTACTGTAGGCTGGGCACCATAGCATGTGCTTAATAACATACTAAAAATCTAGTGAAATCCTGCTTCCAGAAATATATTGTTTTCAAGATGGCGTCCGACATGGCTACTGGGAGTTTACGGTGGCTGTATCTCAATGGGTATTCAACCTAGAAAGCTGATTTTGGTGTCTAACCCTAGGTTTTAGGGGTCAAGAAATTCAACAAAAGGGGTTAAATTGTCATTGGTGAAGTATGTGGCACCGGGAGCAGAAAAACAAAACAAAAACAAAAAACTCATTCATTTGATCGTAATGGAATAACAGAGGTTCAATAGCTACAGGTTTCATCGATTTCAGAGGCAGATCGTATAATTAAGCTAATATAATTATATTTTATGCATTTTGCCATGTCTTAGCGTTTTTGCAAAGAAAATACTCGTACATTCACTGATGTCTCTTTTTCCACTTTCTTCCTGGTTAAATATGAATGTACCCAGTCCTGTCAGAATGGAGTTTCTGTGTAATCTTGCATCCAAGCACAACTTTGCCCCAATAGTCACATTCGATCAGCCACTGTGCTGGAAGGCGAGAGAGATCATCTTAGATTCACCATCACACAGTCACCTGAAATCCAATGTCCTTCTTCTCGGCTCTTTCCATACATTTATGAATTTGTTAGGAGCTATTGGTACACTGATGGATGGCACAGGACTCAAGGATATTTTAAGGGAAGTTTATGGTGAAGCTACCTTAGGCCATATGATGACGTTGAAATCACTGCAGAGGGTATTCCGTGGCCATCTTCTCGTGGACAAATGTCTTAACCGCATGGTAGTGTCAGAGATGGCAGATGGTGATCCTGGATTCGCAGCAATGATAGAAGAGTCTGAAGCAACATATACAGCACTTGTGAATGGTGAAATGACATTAGACACTGTGTTAGCATCGGAGACACTTGGTAAAATATACGAAGAACTGCGGGCAAAGAAGATGGAACTGAGTGCTCAGTCCAAGACAAGTCAGCTGTGGCTGAGTTACCAAGGCATGGTAAAGGTTGCTAGGTCACTGTGGCTGAGTTACCAAGGCATGGTAAAGGTTGCTAGGTCACTGTGGCTGAGTTACCAAGGCATGGTAAAGGTTGCCAGGTCACTCATAAATGCTGATCGAGCAGGTTCGTGGGTGATGCACCTTCGAACTGTTTTTGACTGTTTGCCGATATTTGCTGCAGCTGGGCATTACAATTACTTGAAGTCAGCTTATTTCTTTGTCCAAGACATGGGTAATCTTCACATCAATCACCCAGAAGTATTCAAGAAATTCGAACAAGGTTTTCATGTCATCCGTCGCAGCAGCAAGTTTTCGGCAGGACTCAGTGGGGATCTAGTCATCGAGACGACACTGATGAGGTCATTGAAGACCAGTGGCGGTATGACACATGGAAGTGGAAAGTCTGAAAATCAGAGGGCCTTCTGGACCATGTCAAGCCCAATTACTGCAGAGTATAACATCGCAATGCAAGAGTTCACAAACCTGTCACACATGACATCTGAACAGCACAAGGATTTGACAGAGGCAAGGATAAAAAGGGATGCTGCTGATCTGGAGATCAGTTCAAAACTTTCCATATATTCACCTTTTTCACCAGACTCTTCATTGAGAAATATTGTCACTGGTGTTGTGGCTGAGGAAGGCGTGAATGTGCATGAATACGAATCTGTTGGATGCAAGATAATGCAGAAAATGATCGGACAGCCTGCCTTCAAATTCTCGCTCACTAGGAAGGATAAAGCCATAACACTTGGACAGAAATCTGCTATCAAGGTTGCTCCTGATCGAACCATTGACTCTACCCTTCTTTTTCAACGTTTCATGGTAGTTTCTCAAACTGAGGAACTATCACTGGAAGACGTTATGTGTTACGAGCTCAGCCCTTTCCCTCCTGCCCTTTTTGAAGCCCCAAACATTTTACGAAAAGCTAATAAGCCACAATTAGTGCACACAATAACTGAGGAAGCAGGAGGTGCAATCCTACAGTCAGAACCAGAAACAGAGCACTATGTCCTTGATGGCGGTTCTCTCCTTCACCGAATACCATGGCAGCATGGAGAAAGCTTTGGTAAAATAGCACAATCATATGCTGATTTCACCATCCGGCATTATGGTTCAGGTTCGACTGTTGTCTTTGATGGCTGTGATGGAGGGCCGACCATTAAGGATAACACACATCAGAGAAGGAGGTACAATATTAATCCTGTTATCAGCTTCACTGCTGAGACAATATTCTCTGGTAAGAAGGTGGAGTTCCTGTCAGTAGATGTTAATAAACAGAGACTGATATGCATGATAAGTGATGAACTGAGAGAACGTGGTTGTACTGTGATCAACGCACTTGGTGACGCTGATGTCGACATAGTAAAGGCTGCAGTCGAGATGTCTCTTCGTCACACCTCTACGTTGATTGGAGAAGATACTGATCTACTTGTCTTATTTCTTCACTATGCACATGGGGATAGTAAGGGTCTATATTTCAGATCTGACAAGTCAAAAGAGAATGGCAGCTGTAAAGTTTATGACATCACCCTTCTTAAAAGCAAGACATATGTTGTCAGTTGATGTTCATCCATGCCATTACTGGATGTGACACGACCTCTCGGATTTTCGGTATCAGCAAAAAAACTGCTTTCCATAAGCTTATAAGAGGAAATACTGTCCTTCAGTTTTGTGCTAAGGCATTCACCACCCCTAATCAGACCACAGAGGTGATCGATGACCTTGGTTGCCAAGTAATGGGCCATGAAGCTTCTGCTATCTCGTGTAGACACCAAGTCCCAGCTCACAGAATTTCTTGGGAAACGATTGCTGAAGCATTTCTCTGGCAGTAACAAAGGGCTTGTTGTTGTATATGGGTCATCAGCATACACCAATGCAAACAACATCATCAGTCAGAATATGTCCACTCACGATCACGAGGAAGCTGACACACAGATCCCGCTTCATGTCATCGATGCAGCAAGACAAGGAACGTCAACGCGAGACATGTATGTGCGGTCCCCAGACACAGATGTGTTCTTGTTGTTGATAGATCTTGTTGCCAACCACACCATCCGAGGACAATTGAAGATGTTAACTGGCAGAGCAAAGTTCTTCCGGACAATTGACATCAAAGAGAGGTGCACTGCGATTGGAACGGAGAAGTCAAAGGCTTTGATAGGACTGCACAACTTCACTGGCGCGGATTGGGGTGGAAAGCTCTTCAGTATATCGAAGAAAGCGTGGATAACCAAGCTCCTGCAACTACCTTCGAGCAGCAAGATTATCAAGACTTTCCAGATCTTTGAATGTTCAGACAGTCTTCCTGAAGCTGATGTTGTCAATGTCGAAACGTTCGTCTGCAGTGTATACTCCAGCAAAAGTTTGTGCGCCACATTGCCAGATCTTCGATGGGAGCTGTTCAAGGTCAAGAACTTGGAGGGTGAAAAGCTTCCACCGACGCGAAGCACTCGAACAGTTTGTTTCTACCTCCACATACACGCGGGTAACACGCCGGTGGCTTGTACTTCCTAGCTTGTATTCTAGCTATTCATTATTCCTTCCGAGTAATAGGCCGTCTTCTTCTTCCTCTTGTGACCTCTTTCGCTTAGTATCGCTTCGTAGCTCTCCTTACTCTAGTGTTGGCCGAAGCCACCACCCCGGGAGGCGGGTCACAAACCCCCGGCTAACACCCGGGGTTAACATACCCATTCACTGCTGGGTGGACAAGGGCTTGGGTTTTAATCAAGGAAAAGTGCAAGACACATACCTTCAGTCTGCCCGGAGCCGTGCGTGGTGGTGTCTGGCATCGCTAGTCGCTACCCGGGCGAGATGCCGCCGCTCACCACTCTTGGCCCAACACCACAAACAAAATCACCACAAGCGCCTGGGTTTGTTATATGGCCTAATTTCGTTTGTATACTTCCCCTGTTCAGTTCTTGAGTCAGAAAACATCATATATACTCAATTTATGAGGATTTGTATGTACGTAGCTTCCTTAACACCACCCTATAGGCAGTTGCCGTGTTTTAGTGTTAACGTCAACTCTGACGTCATCAATCTCCCCTGTGAATGCCAAAACAGCTGATGACAGTCATTAAGTTGTTAAGCATGGACGTTAATTAGCGTCTGTGAGTGTGCCCCCTGGGCCACAGTTACCTTTTGAAATCGCGTCAGTATGTCCTTCCAACAGACCCCTGACCCAGGCTGGTAATCATAATTCGGAAATAAATCATTTCCTTTTTTCCTTGCCCGGCGAGGATTCGAACCTATGCTCTTACCATATTTGCACGTCAACCACTCGCGCGTTAACCGACTAGGCCAAATGGGACGTCCCGCTTAGTCTAGCGGTTCAGGGGCTACATTCAGAGAGGCTTACTTCCGGTCTGCACGACCTAGCGACTTCCAACAGCTGTTCTGGGCAACTTTTGGGATTCTGCAGGCACAGTGATGACGTATTTAAAGACGTTGAGCTGTCAAAACCAGCAACTGCCTCTAGGCAGTTGTAGAGCACGCAATATACATAAAAATACTCATAAATTGAGTATATATGATGTTTTCTGACTCAAGAACTGAACAGGGCAAGTATACAAATGAAATTAGGCCATATTACAATGCCATCCGCTCGTGATGAGTTTGTTATGAGGTGATGAGCCGAGTGGCGAACGATGGCATCTGACCATGACTCACCACACGGCTCTGCGACAGACAAGGTATTTTCCTCCTCATCCTTCTTTCTCTTACCCTTTATTCTTCCCTTCTTCCTCTACCTAATTCCTCCTCCTTCATCACCACTACTACTACTACTACTACTACTACTACTACTACTACTACTACTACTACTACTACTACTACTACTATTACTGCTGCTACTACTACTATAGCCGTGCTTTTGTCGTCCAAGCATCGTCTTGGTACGATGACCGTTTTTTCTCGCAATTGAAAACGGATTGGTCTCTGCGACAACAACACAACAAGCTTGGTAGGGGCCGAAATAATAATCAGTCTAAAACATTGCAAACAATATCACAAAGCAGTATAACACACATTTCAGCAAGTGTTATTGGAGTGGTCTTCGTAATCCAAGACGGTGCTGGGACGATAAAAACCCGGCTTATTACTGCTGCTACATAAGAACATAAGAAAATAAGGAAGCTACAAGAGGCCGCGAGGCCTACACGTGGTAGCTCCTGTAAAGGAGCTAGTTATAGTAGTTCCTACTACAACTACTACCAACTGCTATAAGAAAAGGTTAGGAGGAGGAAGAGGAGGAGGAGAAGGAGAAGGAGAAGCTAGGAGGTAGAGGAGGAGGAGGAGGAAGAAGGGTGGAGCATTTTGGTGTGGATGATAAATTTGTTTATAAACACAGCTGAGAGCGTGGAAGCCTTGTGATTGGCTGAAACTTTTTGAGAAATACTATGTGATTCGCTGGCGAGGCTGTGACGTAATTGTACTCGCTCAGCCAATCAGCTATCGAAGCCCATAGTGACACCGTAGCGCCACTCCCATATCTCGTACCAGAATCCCCGCGACTTCCGGGTTGTACAAATTGAGGAAGTTAGTTAAGCTAAACACCGCGCCCTTTAACTCTCTCTGAATGTCTGCCCTGGGCAGACATTCAGAAAGAGTTAAAGGGCGCGGTGTTTAGCTTAACTAACTTCCTCTATTTGTACAACCCGGAAGTCGCGGAGATTCTGGTACGAGATATGGGAGTGGCGCTACGGTGTCACTATGGGCTTCGATAGCTGATTGGCTGAGCGAGTACAATTACGTCACAGCCTCGCCAGCGAATCACATAGTATTTCTCAAAAAGTTTCAGCCAATCACAAGGCTTCCACGCTCTCAGCTGTGTTTATAAACAAATTCATCATCCACACCAAAATGCTCCACCCTTCTCCCTCCTCCTCCTCCTCCACCTCCTAGTTTCTCCTCCTCTTCCTCCTCCTAACCTTTTCTTATAGCAGCCGGCAGCAGTTGTAGCAGTAGCAGCAGCAATAAAATATAAGCGGTGTTTTTGTCGTCCAAGCATCGTCTTATATAGTACGAAGACCACTCCAATAACACTTGCTGAAATGTTTGTTACACGGCTTATATTTTATTACTGCTGCCACCACCACTACCATCACCACTGCCACCACTACAACTACCACCAACTGCTATAAGAAAAGGTAGGCTACTTCTTCTTCCTCCTCCTCCTCCTCCACCTCCTAGCTTCTCCCTCTCCTTCTCCTCCCCTCTTCCTCCTCCCAACCCCTTCCCACAGCAGCCGGCAGCAGTTGCAGTAGCAGCAGCAGCAATAGCAGCAGCAGAAGCAGCAGTAATAAAATATAAGCCGTGTTTTTGTCGTCCAAGCATCGTCTTGGTACGAAGACCACTCCAATAACACGCTGAAATGTGTGTTACACGGTTTATATTTTATTACTGCTGCCACCACTACCACTATCACTGCTGCCACTACCACAACTACCACCAACTGCTACAAAAAAAGGCTAGGAGGAGAAGGAGAAGGAGAAGGAGAAGGAATATAATTATATTATATGTACCTTGTCTGTTTCGCGGAGCTGTGCGTGGTGGTGTATGGTGTGGTGAGTCATGGTGAGATGCCAACATTCGCCACTCGACCCATCACCCCCATAACAAACTCATCACGAGCGGATGGCATTGTAATATGGCCTAATTTCATTTGTATACTTGCCCTGTTCAGTTCTTGAGTCAGAAAACATCATATATACTCTATTTATGAGTATTTTTATGTATATTGCGTGCTCTACAACTGCCTGGAGGCAGTTGTGTGATTTTGACAGCTCAACGTCTTTAACTACGTCATTAACAGAGCTGGGCACGTTCCTGGATTTGGGGTAGTCCGTACCTGTACTTCCGTACTTCGGGACGCGGGTCGTCCGTACCTGTACTTCCGTACCTTATTTTACTTTGTTCTGTCCGTACCCGTACCTCCGTACCTCCGTACCTCCGTACCTGTACCCTATAACTATTAAAACGCGCCTGAAAAAATATAGTCAGTAGGGTGGGTTGGGGAGATACCGTACATATGGATGTAACGTACAAATGCTCCCTTGGCCCTATTTATAGGTTTAGGATAGTCACCGTATAAATGTAGTAGGAGAAAATGGGTTAGATCAGCTGAGCGGGAGAGATTTGGATGGTAGGCGCTTGGATCATTTTAGAGGTGAGTTTTGTTGTTTTTGGCATGTCCCATGTAATATTTGGCCTCCATTTCATGGTCTCTTGTGTTCATGAATATGCCAGCAGTGTGGGGGTAAGGTATTAAGTATCGAAATGTGTTCAGTTGTGATGTACCAAAGGGATATAAAGACATTCCAGCCACACGAACGATCCGAAATGTTGGTTTACATGTGAATGGCGTCATGTGGACACTTCGTACAGTGTGGTTTTTAAATGTACGTAACATCCACAGTGTAAACAAAATTTTTAAAATTCTGGTATGGGTTATGTGTTTTCAATAATGTCAAGTAGGATGCAGCAACATAATATTAGATAGTGACACCTATCACAGTAGTGATTTCATTCATCTGTTCATAATCCTTATGGTGTTTTACCAGTATGTTTCTTGTGTTTAGTAACTGAACAAGAACATTAAAAAATACACTTAATTAAGGGGGTGCATATCAAATAAACATCCTCTGACCTTTGTTTCAAACATCAGTTGGTTAATTAGAAATGTTTACAAGTTTATTATTTATTTTTAAATGTCCTTGTGTAACATGTGGATGTACCGTACATCATGAAAAGCTTGCTGTACGGTTCATCCACAGTATGTTGTCCTCCCCTTGCCAAGGGGTCTGGGAGGGCCTTTGGGATATGGGCGGACATGTTCAGGGGATATGACTTCCACAGGACCTTGTGGTTCATTGTTGTGTGTTGCTGGAGCTTGTGGATCGTTGATGTCGGTCGTTGGAGTTTGTGTATCGTTGCTGTCGGTCGGTAGAGTTTGTGGATTGTTGCTGTCATTTTCCAAATCAGATCGACCTGCCTCGTGTCTCACTTCCTGGGCTTCATGATTGCGCTCTTCGTTTTCAATATTGGTTTGTACCTCTGGGTGGTCTAATGTGGCCTCGTTGATGACTGCTGTGTGTATCTCTGCAATGGGGGGAGCCTCTCTTTCACTGACAGAGGATGCAAGATAATCAATGTCTGTGAAAATGTCCCGATTTATTGGCCATATGCCTGTGGCTCTAAAACCAGCGAGAACATTATTGGGCGTGCATGCTCTGATCCAGGCCTGTGAAGCCATTTCAGGGATGATTTGCTCACGGACAGGAGTGTGGGGATTATTGAGCTGGTAGTCCGACATTAGCACACGATAGCAGGCCTTGAAGGGGCCATAAACCCTTACATCTAAGGGTTGTAGCTTTGCAGTTGTGTGTGGGGGAAGAGTCACAATGACTATGCCATTGTTGATGGCATAGTCATTGTGACTTCTTAATCGATCTGATTTGGAAAATGACAGCAACAATCCACAAACTCTACCGACCGACAGCAACAATACACAAACTCCAACGACCGACATCAACGATCCACAAGCTCCAGCAACACACAACAATGAACCACAAGGTCCTGTGGAAGTCATATCCCCTGAACATGTCCGCCCATATCCCAAAGGCCCTCCCAGACCCCTTGGCAAGGGGAGGAAAAGAGTGAAATCCTGTATTTTGACGGAAGACAGCGAGGCCATAGAGGGCTTGAGAGAAAAACAGGCGCGGAAAGAGAAGAAGAGTGTTCCACCCCAGAAGAAGGCCACCAAAAAGGCCCCACCTCCCGAACACGATTCGGACAGTTCAGAGGCATTGGATGCTCAGCTGGAACTGAATGACTCTTCTGAATATTCAGACGAAGATTTTGACGATGATCCCCCACCACTTGAAGAAGCTGCTAGCATATTCGAAAATAAGGCTCCGGAGTTGGGGGATTTCATCTTGGTGGAACTAAAAGTCGAGGAAGGGAAGATGAAGGGCACTCCTGTCAATTATGTTGCCAAAATTATTGATTGTGCCGAAAACCCCACTAAGTTTAATGTGTCGTATCTAAGAAAGTCCACCAAAATGGGTGAAGGAAACACCTTCATCTTCCCTGGGATAGAGGACATAGCAGAAATAGAGCCTGATCAAGTGATAGGGGTCTTGCTGGCTCCTTTGGCAGCCCCAACCGCTAGGCTTCAGCGGTTCATCAAATTTGCACACTCGTTAAGAGGCTACAATATTAGGTAAGGTGGTTAAGGTGCCTAAACTAGGTTAATCCATGCTTGTCAAGATTGTGTAGCCTAATGAAACTAGGCTATAGGCCTATATCTACATTCTAAAGGTAATTCCAAGCAGTGTTAAGTTCAATCAAATTAAAATATGCCAAATATTGCATTAAATCATCTGCATTTATTATAAATAATTATTAATTTATGTTTCCCTTCTGGAAGTGCTACAGAAGCACTTCCATGATTAAGTACATTATGTAGGGTACTGAAAGTATTAATAGGATTGCAAATATATATTAAAAAAAAAAAATCCAGGAACTTCAAAGTCAAAATTTATTTTAACTTTTTTTTACTTTCACTTTTTAATTGATTAAAATTGCTTGCACTATTATATTGCTAATATAAATTGATTTGATTTCATCACTAGGGTCCATTTCATGAAATATGTTGCCCTAATTCAACTGTGCTTGATTTTTTTATTTTCAATTTTTTTTTTTACTTATCGATAAATATCTCTGTATGGAGCGTCCTCACCTATGGATGGTCCGTACGTTTTTAGTTTTTTTTTTCGGGCCTATTTTTCAGTTGCTTTTATCATGTTGCCAGAGTTGTGCCTTACACATAATGTAGTCCATATCTTATATTTTGTAATACATAATAAAAAAATTCAGATTTCACTCAATTTTTTTTTTCCTGATTTAAAAAAAAAAAAGTGTATGGTACATCCCCAACCCACCCTACCTCAAAAATAAAACAAAATACAAGGCTATAATACATCAGAGCTTCATAAATATATATAGCAATATATATTTACCATCAAATAATCATCAAATCAATTAAAATAAAATTTGTCTCCAGTCTTCACAGTTCACAAATGAGTGAAATGACTAATTAGTTTAAATCACAAGTTTATTCTAGAGTATATAACTCCTACTCCACTTCCTTCTCCTCCTTGTACTGCTGCTACACCTCCTTGTAGCCTAGGAGGTGCATGTTGCCCCTCACAAACACCAGCTGCTCAAAGTTTATGTTGCTGAGGCTGGACCTCTTCGGCCGCAAGATTTAGCTGTCTGGTGCCCTCCTGCCTCTTCCTCTGATCCTCCTGCTCAGTCCCACTCTCCTCTATGTCCTGGGTGAACAGCTGGGAGGAGTCCAGCTCCACGTCAGACAAAGAAATATCTGACGTCCCCTGTGGTGTATGGGTTCTGGACGCAGATGGTGCAGGCGTGCTGGTTCTGTAGCTCACACTACTACAGCTACTATCCCCAGACACACTCCTGCTCGTGTCGCTATCACTTCTTTTCACGTATTTGTCCATGTTTAGTTGTAAACACTAAACAGTAAGCAATAGCAGTGAAACTTTGAAACGCGTTGCCGGGTGATGTGACTGTAAACATAAAACGTTGTTGATCTTGAGCTTGATGCCGCACGTTTGGTGTTTACCAGGCACCACAGATGCACGGATCTCGCCTTAGGAAATGATCAGCTGACAGCTAGTGGCAAATTGCCCGCCAAAACGCGTGAAAGTTATTCTGTGGACTGTTTTTTCGTCTTCGTTTTTTTTTTTTTTCATCATAGAAAATATCAGGTACGGAAGTACGGACCCAAAATTTCGCAGGTCCGTAACTGTTACTTCCGTACCTTTGAAAAACTTTCCGTACCTCCGGACTTCCGGACTTAGTTTGGAAGTCCGTAGGTACGGAGGTACGGAGGTACGGACAGAGGTACGGAAGTGCCCAGCTCTGGTCATTAATGTGCCTGCAGAATGCCAAAAGTCGCCCAGAACAGCTGTTGGAAGTCGCTAGGTCGTGCAGACCGGAAGTAAGCCTCTCTGAATGTAGCCCCTGGTGATTTTATGCATTACAATATCTGATTTCCCTCTCCTGGCAGGATGAGGCCCAGACAATGGAGGAGGATGCCTCATTGCCCCCGCCTGGCAGTGTGGGTGTGGCAGGTGAGGGAGGCCACCAGGTGACCCCGGCCATAATGAACCTCGCCAAACAGCTGCTACAGATACAGGCGCCTGTTGGAACCCATCTATGTGACTTTGTAGTGGGCGCCCCCGAGGGTGCCGTGTTGTGGCCTACACTGAAACAAGTACGTATATACCTGCATGTGTGTGTGTGTGTATTAACCTAGTTGTGATTTACAGGGAAAAATGTTACTCCTACAGTCCAGTCTTCTTGTCTCAATTGGTCAATCTTACCTTTAAAATCATAGATATTCTTGACATTAATTGTTCCACGGTCCAGGTTATTTTACATATCAATACACTGATAGGGAAAACTGTACTTCTTTTAATGTCGAGCCTCGGGTGAACAATATTGTAGTGGGCTCGAGGCACGGCCTACCGTTCAGTTAATCCATAGCTGTCGGCGCACTCTGTTGTCTCTGCACTCTGGATAATATACACTTGCCTGGAGTTGTTGTTTATTGTCACCACCACTACAGGAGGTTAGGTTAAGGTTCGGTTTGGCTCATAATCTCGCCGGGGGGTTGAGGGGGCCGTTAGGAGGTTAGATTTAGTTCGGTTAAGGTAATGATCCTCCCGGCAAGGAGAGGAAAGCGGACCACTCGGAAGATGGCGAGCGGGCTTGTGAAATGTGGCGGCGCACACTTGTTCTCGTACAATACTGTCACTTCTCTGGTTTCTGAGACTATTATTTCTAGGACAAGTTTTAGTCCTATCTAGACACTTTGCAAGTACCAACTACAAGGTTATTGACTATACAAAGCGCCACCACGCCAGGACGAACTTGGTGGACTCGAACCGCTGACCGAATGCGCAGGGACTCTGCACACTCTAGTCAGTAACTCTACCAACCGCACCACCCTGGCGGGTTAATAAGAGAGTGACATTGAAGTCGAAGCCAGATGGTAGAAAATTCTGAAGATTCAAGACCGTGGGCATGAGAGCGAATGATGTCGCTGCGCGCATATACGCAATAGCCAGCTTTGGATTGAACATGAGAATAAAACAATAAGAGGATGTTCGTTGGGAGTTTGTATATAGCAATTAATGTTGGTATATAGCACCGACAATTCAATTAGAGAGAACTGCAACTCCGAAATGCCAGTGGTCGCTGGCAGTTTTAACTCACAATTTGGTGAAAAGTTGGTCAACTTGAAAGAAAAATATGGGCTTACTCCACTGCACTTAAAACACAAAAGTATAATTTTAAGAACGATTTTCTTCTATATGTATATTGTATAGAAGCCTGAGTCTGTAAAACATGCATTTAACCAAATAACCAAGTAGGTTATAGTTGAGGAGGCGAGGTAAATGTTACTCTATGATATTATATAGTCAATAACGTATGTTTAGAAGTTATCTATACCTAGGCAGTCATATTTTCCTGTTATTATTGTGTATCAATCAGATAGAAAGCAAAGCCTGGAAGTGCAATGAGTCGACGCGTGACGTGGCAATGTTTTGATTCAATCTCCCCGCCACAATCTCCCCGCCCACCACTCCCCGCCGCGGCGTGTCGCCTCCACAATTATAACCTACATTGTCGCATCAACAAGCCGATTTCGGCATTCTTTATTCTTCGTTTTTCCAAGGCATTGCTTATTGTATTTTGACAAGCGTTTGCCAGACGCAGCAGTACTGTCTTAGAAAACAGTGTGAACATCACCCAAATTTTACATGCCACAATATACATGTAAAAAATATATTAAGCTTTGCTACTCGAGGCGAGTAATTTGCATTAAATTGCTATTATAGAACGTTCCATCGTAATGAATGTCATCCATATAATTAGTAGAACAACAGAAGAACTATATTTTTTGGTATTCAGATGCGGTGCATCAATGTTTATCGCGAAATTAATTTATGAAAAATATTAGTCGCGGAGCCAAAACACAGTAGACCAACCTTTGAGTTAAAACTGCCAGCGACCACTGGCATTTCTCGAGTTTCAGTTCTCTCTAATTAACGTGTTTCTTTGGTGATAAGTCTTCCTGAATTATTACTCGTAATTTATCCTTACTTCCTTTATCAACTTTCTCCCTTCCCATCTCTAAATTCCATCTAATGCTCTTTGCACTCTTACCAAATTCTAATGTCATAACACTTTTTACTACTTAATTCCATTTTTCACCTTTAACTCTATTCATATATCTTATCCAAATCTTCCTGTAGTAGTCTACAATCTTCCTCCTTTTCACAGTGGAGACACAACCGACAATAATTCCTTCAGGCAACACAAGTACCTAACAAATATCCTTACAGGTAATGATGATCCTGGTGGCATCGTTGGCCTTTCTGGAATTCGGGATCACCATCGCCTGGTCCAACGCCCTCGCTGCCCAACTACCCCACGATAACTCCACCCTCTTCAACCATCATCTCCACATCACCTCCACAGGAATGGATTTGGTGGGTGAGTCCTTGCACCCACAATGCACTGGTCCTCTTAACTTGGTGGACTGCTTTGCAAAACTCCAATTATGCTGTTTATTTCACTCACGTAGGTTAGCTAAATGAATAGAACCTTGCTTACATCTGCAGGAAAGATCACATACTGCACCTTAACTTCCACCAGGCAGCCTGCAGTTCTTTGGCGCCATGGTGGGGATGCTCCCAACCGGGTTATTGTTGGACTGGCTGGGTCGACGCCTTGCCATGGTCGTTTCTTGTCTGCCATGCGCCCTTGGTTGGCTGCTCATTACCTTTGCTAACAACAACCTCATGATCTTTGCCGGCAGGTGGGAAACGGTTGGGGCTGCACGGTTATACAAAGAAGTGAGATCGGTTTTTTTTCATTTAAGGGGACAGGACAAGGGCGGGAAAAAAGTCAACAAAAAGCCCGCTGACTGTCAGACCCTGTAAAGCAGATAGCATGAGACATTCAAAGCGGGGTGAATAGTTTAGTATTACCAGTTATGATTGTGATGTGGACAATGAACTGATTAAATGGATGATATGTCTTAGGATCCAAACCTATATGCTGCTTTAACTCCTCCTCAGGCACTGCATTAACCTTGTACTGAACCATACAGTGTATGAGAGGCAAAAGACCTATATATGTACTATAAACTGCTCCTACTTATAAGAGACTATAGGTAAATTTGATCTTGATCTTGAGTTAGGAGTCACCATATCAATACGATGGCGGAAATCTTGCTCTTGATAGTCGGCGGAGTCAGACACTTGCTGACATGTTTGTCAACCAAGTCTCTCAAGGCAGAAGTGCTGAAGTCCTTTTCCATACATACACTGTATATGACTATATGTGGTATTTATGCAGGTATTTATGTACACATAGTACTTATGCAGAATTTTAAGATTTTCTAATGGGAAATAGTGGGATTTCATGACTAAATACAAATGAAACTTAAATTTGATGTGAAGTAGAACCTCTTGCTGTAGAAGGTACAGTGTGCCTTGGGAGGCATAGATATATTTACTTTCGGTGAATAGGACGCAGGATGGTTTTTGAGACCTGCTTTTCTGGGAAAAATGTGCGTTTTATACACGGAAAAATACGGTAGGTACTTCACTAACGCCCCCTCATCTTCCAGCTTACATGTGTGCATGTATCGACCTAGTACTATTCTGGACCATGACCAACACTGACTCCCAATACTCCTTCTCCTCAGGTTCATCTGTGGTCTCGGTGGGGCAGTATTGATCTCTGCTTCCAAGACATACACTGCGGAGATCAGCAACACTAGCTTCCGAGGCACGGCGGGTACCTTTCTAGAAATTATGAAGTTCTTGGGCCTCATAGGGGTGGCGGCAGCAGCCATTAACATGGAATGGTACACGATTGCAGGCATTAACGCTGTCCTGGTGATTATGTTTGGTGGCATCATGCTGGCCCTGCCGGAGAGCCCCGCCTTCCTTGCCGTCCAAAATAAGGAGGCGGAGGCCCGCCGAGTCCTTGTCTTGATTAGAGGCCCAAAGGCTGACGTGGACGCAGAGCTAGCAGTCCTGAAACTCCGAAATGAGCAGAAGGTCGGCAGCTCCGGGTTCACAGCCTTGTTTCAGCCGGACATGCTCAAGCAAGTAGCAGCACTGTTTGTGCTGTTGACCATGCGAGATTTCTGTGGCTCCGACGTGTTAAAGGTGCACACTACACGCTTGCTGCAGGACACAGGTGTGACCCTCGATCATGGCCTAGGCACTTTCATTCTCAAGTTGGTGGGTTTGGCCGGAGTTGTCTTGCTCACCCTCGTGGTTGATCGCATCGGCCGCCGCTGGAGCTTGATGGCCTCCTTCACCACCATTGCAGTGGGAAATGCAATTTTGGGCTTTTATACTTACTTCTTTCCCTCACTACCACAGCTTCATCCCGACCTTGAGATCAGCATGCTGTCTTCGCTGAACGGCAATTCAACAGCCTTGTATCTGCCCCAAGCAAGGTGTGTGATGCCTCTCCAGCACAGATCTCGAGGCCACAATTATTTGTCCTATTTCATTTAGCCAACAGAGACAGGGAAAGGGAACAGTGTGTGAGAGGCAAACACAACTGCTGTCTTCGGTAAAACTATGCAAAGTAAACACGTCCCCAACCCAGGATCAACTTAGATTCTTTAAGGAGATGCAGCGCTTCTCTCTTCAAAAATGTTAAGAAATTAATGGGAAAATCAATGGGAGCATAGGATTCGTTTTCATGAATTTTTCGCTTAAGGCACCAGGAACGTAACTCTTGCGTTAAACGAAATCTAGGTGTATTTGTAGTAGCAGTGATCTCTGTACCCGAGGGGTGCGCATGGGAGTAGTTGTGTTGCAATCATAGACCATATTGACACTCAGATACTTAATTAAGTCAAATGCATTAAAGGCAGAACAGTTTTTCTTATACAGTACATCAAAAAGTTGAAAAAAAGGTCTTATATGCCAGCAAATACTGTATTATTCAAAGATAGCTTAATCCTAGGCGCCATTGTAGACTACCTTCAACAAAGTATTGATAGGAGCTGATATAGATGAACAACAGTATGGGCAGGGCCGGGGGAAGCTGGGATCCTTTACTTCTGTAGGGGACTTGAGATAATTGTCACTTGCAATATTGATTATTATTATTTTTTCTCGCTTTCCCTCAGTTTTTATCAATTACTGTTTTGCAGCAGTGGCAGTGGTGATGGCAACATAGAGAGCCGACTATTTCCTTTCTTCTGCCTTATGAGCATCGCCTTCGCCAATGCCTTCGGTGTTGGTAACATTCCAATGCTGTTGGTGGTGGAGTACTTCCCGACTAGCATGAGATCCCAGGTAACTACAAATAACCCCATCAATACATTCCATAGCTTGCCACCATGCTTAATCAGAGGCTGGGTTACGCCTTTAGTGGAGGCCATCAGAACTATACGTATAGAAAGACAGTTTATTTTCTTTCATGTGCTAAAAGCCTTCCATATACATGTGTTGTAAACATTTTGGACTCATTCTTCTGACTCGAGAAGCTTTCTACCCCTCCAGGTGTCTTCCTAATCCTGCATAATTGGCCTTTCCAGCTGTCACCGCGCTGACCTTGGAACATTTCTTCCCCTCCATCCCACACCCCCTGTTAATCCCATCCAGGTGTCTTCTTAATCCTACATAATTGGCCTTTCTGAAGTCAGGTGCTATTTGCCTATTAAAACTTATTTTTCCAACTTCCCATTTTAGGCAAAACCTGATTTCACAATGATCGCTATTTCCTAACTGTCCACCAACCTCCACCTCTGTAACTAAATCTTCCCTGTTTGTCAGTACTAAATCTAGAATATTATCTCCTCTAGTAGGCTCCTTGATTGCCTGGCTTAGGAAGTTATCCTGGATTATATTTAACAATTTCTCTGCGTCGTTGTCTCCTATAATTAAATCCCAGTCTATATTCCTAAGATTAAAATCTCCTACCACGCATAGTCGATTATATCTGCAAGCCTCGTTTATTTCTTGCCATATAGGAGCTGAATCCTCTTTACATAAGTTTGGAGGCCTATACACTACACCCAAAACCATTTTCTCAGTTCCCTCCGTAACTAACCTCTACCCATATAGACTCTATGCTGTCATCCGTTTTTATAACATTATGAACACAACACTGCAAAGAATCTCTTGCATAAAGCGCAACTCCTCCACCTCGCCTACCTAACCTGTCCTTGTGAAATAACTTATACCCAGCTATCTCGACCTCCGGATCAAATACCTTTCGTGACATATCCAACCATGTTTCTGTTAATGCTATTATTTCAAAAATCCTCTACACTATTTATTCCTCTCAGGAAATCTATCTTGTTTAAAATACTCCTACAGTTTGTATAGTAAACCTTCAAGCAACTCTTCTTTTTGTCCATTTTCCCTTTATCTTTAACTAAACCCCTCCTCTCTCTCTCTTCTTACGAATCACTTTAGTTCCCTGCCTTCTGAAACTCCTCCTAGTGTCGCAAGTTTCCTTTACCCCGACACCAGTGTCTAATCCCCGGTTCTCTATTTTAAAAAAGCCTGCAGTGCATCTACCTCCCTTTCAAGGGATTCTGACAAAATCTGAACTCCTTTCCTCTCCCTCATCAGGGATTAACCGTGTGCTTCTTCTGGATGAGCTGCATGTCCATGATCACCACACAGCTGTACAGCACCTTGGTGGACACCATCACCTTGCCTGGACTCTACTGGAGCTTTGCAGTTTTCGCCACCGGAGGAATGCTGCACACCCTCTTCATTATACGCGAGACTACCCGCCAGAACATTGGATGAGAGCGAGAGAAAAAAAAATAGAATAATAATTATAATAACTGATACTGTAATATAATCAGAGCTGGGCAGTATTTAAATACAATTGTATTTAAATACGTATTTAAATACATTTGTGTATTTAGAAATGTATTTATAAATACATTGGTTGTCATGTATTTAAATACAGTATCTAAATACTTTTATGAGTATTTAAATACATTGTATTTAAATACATTTAATATATAAATCTAAATACATTTTTATCAGTCAATTTGGCCATAAGCTCGCCCAACTATCTGGCAACCCTGATGTTACAGTGAACCAGTGTTTCTACTGGAAAGGAAATTTCCTGATTTCAAGGAAATTTAGGCCTGAGAAGGAAATTTCTAAGGAAACCCAAAATCTAAGGAAATCCTAAGGAAATTCCTTTTCTTTGGACATGTTAAAATTTGTGTGTATTTAAAATGTATTTACAAATGTATTTAAATACAACTGATGTATTTAGTATTTAGTATTTAAATACATTCGTAAAATGTATTTAGTATTTAGTATTTAAATACATTTCTCCCATGTATTTAGTATTTAGTATTTAATACATTCAATGTATTTAGTGCCCAGCTCTGAATATAATAATAGGGCTTCCCAAATTAAACACACTCCAATGATGCTCATTGTAGAAATTTATGTCACATACATATATTTAATTTGAGGTCTTACCTAATCAAAACCCATCGATCGTCTATCTCATCCCGACACAATACCCCAGCTAATCAACTAACTAGGATATTTATCGGTGGATAGTGGGTTGAAATCGCTGTAGGCTTTTGATTAATACTGCCTGTCCTGTGATCCGAAGTGGTAGCCGTGATCGAGGCCGCAGGTGAAGTGCGGAGGTGGAGGCGTTATTGTGGTTGGCGTCCAGGAAGCTATTCAGGCTTAATAGACGCAGCACTGATAGTCGCTATGTCGATGAGACAAGTCCTATTGTTTTATCAATTATATGTACAAAATGAACGTATGTACAAAACTCTTCATTATAATCAGAGAAGAGATGTTAATCCCGTGAGGGCTGGAAGTGTACTAAATTCTCCCGGTGGGCGGCGGTGAAAGACCGCCACCATGCCACGTGTATAATTCCCGGTGGCTTTTATCTAATGGGCGGCAGCCAATGACCGCGCTTCAAACCAAGGCGCTAATTATGTAAGGTGCAATGCTTAATAACCATTGGGAATGTTAATTTATATTATCCCAGTACTTATCATTTACTTACATTACCTTAATTATTACCCATTACCATTATAATTATATATATACATCCCTACGCACCCCTATGACGAGCGGACAATAACTCCCTCACTAGGGGGGGGGGGGGAAACAAACCACCACTCTGCCAAATATTGAGAGGGTGGTTGGTGGATAGTTTCCACAACTGGGGGCCGGCGAAAACTGAAGTTCCGCTTCATGTGACATCACCCCATGTCATGTCATGTTTGATGACCTTCCTTAGGTAACGCCCAAAATAATCAGCGCCTATTATTAATTGGAAGGGACCATCAACGTCCTCGAAGGTTTTACTAACTAGCTTGACACCATTATCCCTCAGCATTTCAGCTGTGTCCTTTAATCCATTAACAGTTAAACTGATACCAATATTATTAATTACTACAGCAGCTACCCTACATTTATATCTTCCTAATTGGACTAGGGGTTGAACTATGTCAAAGGTTTGAGCCTCATTATTGGCAAGAAAACCTGATATGGCTATGTTCACTTTATCAATTATGGGTAGTTGTACTCGTTACTACACTCATAACATTATTCCACACTCCTAACATTATTCAAAATGACTTGTAGCTCATACAGTTCACCTGACAACCTGGAGCCACCCTAACCCTCCATGGTGGATAATTAAGGGATTCTTTATCAAAATGCTTTGGATTTTTTTTTTTTTTTTAATAAAATACTAATTTCATAAATGACTGATATGATTGGTCTAGCTAATGAAATGTTTTCATGCCAATTCATCATTTTCTTCAGTTCTCATACTTATAAGTTATTACAATGCAGAAATATGGGAAACAATGATAATATACATACCTACGTAGTCACAAGATCAATTAATTATGCATCATAAGAGAATGGAATTATAATATTGACTTACATACATCATCAGACTAAATATATGTATTTGCATATTCATCCCCCAATATGTACAGCTCTTGAATCGTCTTAAAATAAGCTAGGGAAATTTCACGTCAGATGATGCAACACCTGAGTGACCTGACTATGGCAAATACATTTTTGCGAAAATACATTGTTATTATAATTATCCTACTGGAATGTGCATTTACAGCTGAACAGTTTACAGACTCTTTCATAACATATTAACATATCCCTCATTCAATATCCAGAACTCTTTGATTGATTCATGATGGCAAATATTGCTATATTGTTGGCTTCTGTTCTGGCTGATATACAGCTCTGGCAAATCCCTTATCAATGAGCCATTATCGTTTCCCGCATAGTGTTCCTAACATAAGGCAATATAAATGTTTCCCTGTGTGCAGTGTTGCATACCTTCTGTTCATTCCTGCAGGAGTTTACACTAAGTCTTATAAACACTACAATTAAGAACCCCAATGTGGAGACAAGGCCTGCACTGATCATGATTGAAGGCCCAGGTTCAGAATCCACCTTTTCCTTGTTGCCTTGATTTTATGTTCCTTTCAGTATTTCAGCATGTGTTGTTGCAGTTCTACATAGACTGAATTGAGGATTTCTTCATACTCAATCCGTAACAATCCCTGATGCCAGCACACGCTTCTATTGTATGGAGCACAGCCCTTTCTTACTAGTGGACGGGTCAGCCATGGACTCCTGCAAACATTCATGCCACTGTCAGCAACCTTAAAACCAACAAGCAGGCCACTGTCAGCAACCTTAAAACCAACAAGCAGGCCACTGTCAGCAACCTTAAAACCAACAAGCAGGCCACTGTCAGCAACCTTAAAACCAACAAGCAGGCCACTGTCAGCAACCTTAAAACCAACAAGCAGGCCACTGTCAGCAACCTTAAAAGCAACAAGCAGGCCACTGTCAGCAACCTTAAAAGCAACAAGCAGGCCACTGTCAGCAACCTTAAAAGCAACAATCAGACCAGTCAGCAACCTTAAAACCGACACTCAGGCTATTGTCAGCAACCTTAAAGCCAACAAGCAGGCCACTGTCAGCAACCTTAAAAGCAATAATCAGGCCACTGTCAGCAACCTTAAAACCAACAATCAAGCCACTGTCAGCAACCTTTAAAGCATCAATCAGGCCACTGTCAGCAACCTTAAAAGCAACAGTCAGCCCACTGTCAGCAACCTTAAAAGCAACAATCAGGCCACTGTCAGCAACCTTAAAACTAACAATCAGCTCACTGTCAGCAACCTTAAAAGCATAAATCAGGCCACTGTCAGCAACCTTAAAACCAACAACCAGGCCACTGTCAGCAACCTTAAAAGCAACAATCAGACCACTGTCAGCAACCTTAAAAACATCAATCAGGCCACTGTCAGCAACCTTAAAAGCAACAATCAGGCCACTGTCAGCAACCTTACAACCAATAATCAGGCCACTGTCAGCAACCTTAAAAGCAACAATCAGACCACTGTCAGCAACCTTAAAACCAACAATCAGGTCACTGTCAGCAACCTTACAACCAACAATCAGGCCACTGTCAGCAACCTTAAAGCCAACAATCAGGTCACTGTCAGCAACCTTACAACCAACAATCAGACCACTGTCAGCAACCTTACAACCAATAATTAGGCCACTGTCAGCAACCTTAAAGCCATCAATCAGGCTATTGTCAGCAACCTTAAAACCAACAATCAGGCCACTGTCAGCAACCTTAAAACCAACAATCAGGCCACTGTCAGCAACCTTAAAACCAACAATCAGGCCACTGTCAGCAACCTTAAAACCAACAATCAGGCTATTGTCAGCAACCTTACAACCAACAATCAAGCCACTGTCAGCAACCTTAAAGCCATCAATCAGGCTATTGTCAGCAACCTTAAAACCAACAATCAGGCCACTGTCAGCAACCTTAAAACCAACAATCAGGCCACTGTCAGCAACCTTAAAACCAACAATCAGGCTATTGTCAGCAACCTTAAAACCAACAATCAGGTCACTGTCAGCAACCTTACAACCAACAATCAGGCCACTGTCAGCAACCTTAAAGCCAACAATCAGGTCACTGTCAGCAACCTTACAACCAACAATCAGACCACTGTCAGCAACCTTACAACCAATAATTAGGCCACTGTCAGCAACCTTAAAGCCATCAATCAGGCTATTGTCAGCAACCTTAAAACCAACAATCAGGCCACTGTCAGCAACCTTAAAACCAACAATCAGGCCACTGTCAGCAACCTTAAAACCAACAATCAGGCCACTGTCAGCAACCTTAAAACCAACAATCAGGCTATTGTCAGCAACCTTACAACCAACAATCAAGCCACTGTCAGCAACCTTAAAGCCATCAATCAGGCTATTGTCAGCAACCTTACAACCAACAATCAGGCCACTGTCAGCAACCTTAAAACCAACAATCAGGCCACTGTCAGCAACCTTAAAACCAACAATCAGGCTATTGTCAGCAACCTTAAAACCAACAATCAGGTTATTGTCAGCAACCTTAAAACCAACAATCAGGTTATTGTCAGCAACCTTAAAACCAACAATCAGGCTATTGTCAGCAACCTTAAAACGAACAATCAGGTTATTGTCAGCAACCTTAAAACCAACAATCAGGTTATTGTCAGCAACCTTAAAACCAGGTGTAAAACAAGCTGATGCTCATTTATCAATGCGGTAAAACTGCTTCCAATGAAATATCATTATATTTCACTCATAAGCATTGACGATAATATTTTACATTAGGTATCTCGATCTAATAAGGCAGTAGTTATATCTTTTTGGGGGGAAGGAATTCACATCAATTTGACCCCGAAAGCCCATCCTACCTGTGTGGATGGAGGTCTTCCAATACGGGTACAAATACTTACATTACAGAATTACCTATTGAGGTGAAGTTTGAATTAAATGAATGATAGTTCAAAAGATCAGAAAATGAATGGATACATTTTTACTTTATTATTATCATTATACATCTGGTGGTAAAAATTATTATATTTCAGTGTATTTCTTTGTGTTTCAAATCATATTTACCACGAAAATCATCAAAAAAATACTAGCTTTTGCTTCTCTTTCCACCTACAATTTTTTTTTGGGGGTACCACCCATCGGCAACTGGGGTTTTCCACAGGGAAAACTAATTTGGATAATTTGCAGCAAGTAAATAACCAAAATAACCTTAAGCACAGGGATCTGCATCAGGCAAATGCACTGGAAATCGAAAAATTTGTCAAAATTCTATGTGGAAAACAAAAATTATAAAAGAAACTTGGTTCTTGGTCACAAGAAGAGGAAGAGAGAGGCATTTTGTAAACAAGGAGACGTATTCCTCCTCCCACCTAAAATGTTATATATCTCCGAAACTATTGATTTGCGACGGAAAGCTCAAGGAGAAAATGTCTCTTAGAATACAATAAGGTAAACAAAAACCATGCTCCCAATTGTGTAGGGAAGTTTGGTCCTATCGTAATAATTTACCTTAATTTTTTTTTTTTCTTTTGTTATCTCTCCCTTACTTTATAATTACGTTTTAGAGGTATCTGCAGGGATCTGTGAAGGTCTGGAGGAAAAAAGGATTACAGGAAGT
>JACEEZ010025310.1:188082-253082 GCA_016584305.1 Chionoecetes opilio | reverse complement strand
GGCGTATTATATATAGTATGACGTATTATATATAGGTATTATATATGGCTGCACATGCAGCCATCACCAACAAGTCATTTTCGGACAGGGATTCATGTTGTCACCACGGCGGTCCGACGTGGACTGTATATTTTCTGAGGGGGCCGGTTGTGTGGTGGTCTCTCCGGCGAACGATCCCTCCCCAAATTTTGCGGCGGCAGGCCGCGCCGGTGTGTGTGTGGCGGCTTTAAGCCGGCCACACAACACCGGCGCCCCCCTTGCCCGGGGCCGACAAAAAAGGGGCGGGGCTAGAGGGGGCCCGGTGGTGTGGGGGTTTTTTTTCATCCGGGGGGGCCGCCCGCGCGGCCGATAAAAATCAGTCGGCCTTGAAAATTCCGCCCGGCGCGGCCTCCGCCTGCGTGTGTGTGGGTGCCTTTTCCGGCGCGGCCCCCCCTCGCTGGGCCGATAAGACAAATTTGTCCCAGTAAAAATTTGTTTTTTGAAAATTGGGGGATTAATATGATTATAAATTTGACTTATTATATATGGTTTTAAATTTTTTGGGGCAAACATGCACCGTCAAAAACAAGTCATTTTCGGAAAGCGGATTCATGTTGTCACCACGGTGGCCGAGGTTACTGTTACTAATGTAAAATTTTCTGAGGCGGCCGGTGGTGTGGGGGTCTCGTCCGGGAACGATGCCCCGCCACTTTTTGTCGGCCGGACAGGCCGCCCGGGTGTGTGGGGGGCCGGCTTTAACCCCCGCCCACACTACCACTCACCACCGTCGGCGCTTGCCGCAACAGTGTTCGTTCACTCAAAAGTGGGTGTGGACCGATGCCCAAAACGGCAAAATTTTTAAAACCGCGGCGCTGCCCCCCAAACTTCAGCAGGTTTAATATTGGGGGGGCATCCCCGTCACTCAGGGTCGCCCCAAAAACACAGCTTCAAGTTACGGCAGTTTTCACTCTAATATTTTTGTATTGCTATGTACCGTAACCACAGAACCAAGAAAGTCAGCTGATTAGGTATGTGATCAAAAAATTTAAAGGGGAGAAATGGTCGGGAAATTGCAGCGAGTTGAAGACAAAAGTGGAAAAAGTTTATACACTATTTTTTTTTGCTATATTTTTTAAAAAAAAACAAAAAAAAGTTTTCGAATTTTTTTGCTTATGATATGCAGAAATGTGTCAAAAAGTGATAGGGGTCATTTTTTCTAAACCTCCTGTGGTTATTTCATAATCTGAGTGAGAGTAGGGGGGGGTGGGGTCACCCGAAACGGGGGGGATACCGTACAAGGCCAACGCAAAAAATTGATTAAAATTTTCCGACCATGCCACCACGGTCAGCGCCCCCCCTCAGTGAATTTACTGCGAGCAACAGGGTAGCGTCAGCGTCCCCTCCGGTTTACCAGGTAAGAAATTTTATTTTTCGTATTTTCCTTTGTTACTTTTCGCCGTTTTTATATAGTGTCTCATGTGGCTGTGATGCGTGATTTTTTGGGTAAGTTGCAAAACGAGGTAAAAACCGTATTGCATGTTATTGGGGAAAAAAAATAGTGCATGTTTTTCGAAAGGCCGCGGTGGCTTATTTACAAAAAAATTGGTGGGCGGGGGATCAATTTGGGTAAAGTGCGGGGGATAAACGTACAGTAAAATTTTAAAAAAGATATCTTTTAAAAACCCTATACAAACATAACAAACAGTGATTGACTATGTATTTTCCCATGATATTAAATGGTGGGGTAAACTAGTCTTTTAAATTAAAGGGAACAGTGTTTTTTTTGTGGCAAAAATTTGAGGTGTTTGGTATTAAATTATGATGATATCAGTTTATTAGCTTAAGCACGAACAAACATTATATAAGTGTTTTTATGTTATTAAATGATTCTAAAATTTAAATTTTTTTATTTAAAAAAACCATTTACACTGCATATTTTCGGGGCATGACGTTCGGTGATCCCCCGCACACTACGATTTTGGAAAATTTATATTTTTTTAAAAATATTAGAAAAACAAAAGAAAAAGTGAGACAGCATTTTAGATGAATTAAAGGGTTTGGTGGTAAACAGTGCTTTTAAAATTTAAATGGAACAGTGTTTTTTTTTTTGGGTTAAAAATTTTAAGGGTGTTTGGGTATTAAATTTATGATGCTATATCGGTTTTATGCTATAAGCACAGAACTAACTATTATAAAAAAAGGGATTTATGTTATTAGAATGATTCTAAAATTAATTTTTTAGGTTAAAAAAACTTTAACACTGCATATTTTGGGGGCATGACGTTCGGTGCCCCCAATATATTCCCAAAGACTCATAGTCCCAAAATAATATGGTGGCCGCAAGAATCGCCTCTACATGTAAAAATCAAAAGCAAGCTAACCTAAAATACCAACCTAACTATGCATGTTTTCAATGTCATTAACTCTTTTCAGACTAACCTAACCTACCGCCATCCCGCATCATCCTCGAAAATTTCGGGAAGGCGACAAGCAATGGCCCCCCGCCCCGGGAGGTCCCTTTTAAGCCCCGCGGGGCCCACTACTCACCCTGGAAGCCGTGACAGATTCAACATCAAGAAAAAAACTTTGTGTAATTTGTTCTTTTTAGTTCCTATCCCCAAGGTTTTTTTGTATGACCTCATTCCACGTCTTTTTTGGTCCCCTGGGGGGGGTCATGAAAAAAAGACCTCGGGAAGCTTAAAGGGTCTCTAGTTTTATAGATTTTAAAATTTTTCATTTTTTTGTTAGTTTTTTTGCCAGCAAGGGCTTCTAAGTCCAATTAATTTTTTTGTAAAGGATGCCTTCAAGCGCTCTATTTATTATTTTTTTTGTCAACTTTTTTTGCCCCGCAAGGGCCTTTTTAAATCCTAATTTATTTCTTTGTTACAGGGGCGCCCTTTATCTACGAAGAAGCTGTCGGATGGAGTTTCCTATAGGCTGTTTCTTCCCTAGCAATAGGGTTTCAGCCCCCAACAAAAAAATAAAATTGTGATTATACCATCCCGCAGCCCAAAATGTTTTACGGGCCCGCCCTAACGATGGGTAGGGGTGGTGTCCAGTATGCCATGCTTGTGGGGGGCAAGAGCACCTCTTGCCTGGGAGAAAGAGAAAATGGCGAAAGGGAGGGTACTATGCCCCTTTATGAAAAAAATCATCCAAAACCCCTTTTATTGAAGGCCCCGGGAAAGGGATGTCCATTTCCAGGGGTTGTTGCCTTCAACAAAGTCAAAGTGGAAACCTTTTTTAAGGTTACCTTAGCTTTGGGAAGTACCATTCACGCCGGGGCCCGGGTATACAATTTGGATGAGAGTTCTTGTCGACGATGAAGCCAGTCAAGGTTTTTTTGTGCGAGAGGCCCCGCAGTGCCACGCGGAAAATCGTGAACGCGGTGAAAGCTGACGTTTTTGGGGATTATAAAGCTGTGGGGAGTCCATCCCTAGTGTTTATAAATTCCCCGATGCCGATGGAATCCCGCTTTCATGGGAACACGATCTTTTGGGTTCCAAAGGGAAATTTCATCCTAGGGCTGGATGAAGGTGAAAAGCTTTGGCAGCACTTCAGCATCTCCCTGAGAAGTCGTTTCTGTAGAGAACAAGATTCTTCTGATCATGGGGCAAAAAGGGAAGTCACATGAACATTCAGCCCTTGAGTTTTGCGGGGTAATGCTGTACGTGATTTTTACCTTGCCTCCGCATACAAAAAGACAAAAACCCAGCCATTGGAGTGAGTGTCCTTTTGGGCCCCTTTAAAACATTCCTGCGGCCCACTGAACGACCCCGCCTCATGCACCCCAACGAGCACATAACAGTCCACAAGTTGCCAAGGTTTTTTTTCTGAGGCATGGACCAAAACCACTACCCCCTCCAAAATTCTCGTGGTTTCCGGGGGACGGTTAGCCACCAACGCAACATTTCCCGATGAGTGTTTGTAGGAGCGAGAACCGGCACCGGGCACCACCAGAATTTGTAGTGAAGTTACTCCAATTCTTCTGATGGGGGGTTTAAAGGAGAGGAAAACGATGGCTGAAGGCCATACCTCAGAAGCATACCCCCTTCCCCCTGTGTCTCCCAGGGTAGATGATGTGCTGCCCCCCGGGCCCCAGCACGACAGAGCCCGCCACCCCGAGACCCGCACGAAGAGCCTGCCCCCCCGGGGGGGGGGGCCCCCGCACGACAAGCCTGCCACCCCGGGCCCCCCGCACGACGCCCCCCGCCCCCGGCCCCAGCACGACAAAACCCGCCACCCCGAGCCCCAGCACGGGACAGGCCCTGGGCCAAACCCCGGGCCCAGCACAGCACCCTCCACCCCGGGCCCGAGCACGACCACCCCTGCCACCCCGGACACCCTCCAACCCCCGACGACTTAACCCCCCAGTGTGTCAGCGTTCCCTAAGGCTAATTCGTCCTTTTGGGAAAGGGACGGAAGGGTGGGGCCTGCATTTTAAACCCAGAATGAGGAGGAATATCTACCTGAGGTTGAAGGCAGAGAAAAGGCAGAAGCTGGAAGCAAAAAGAAAGGCAGCGGGTGAAAAAAAAAACTTGGGAAAAAAAAGAAGGGTCCACAGCGAAGAAGTCTGTGCCTGTCCCGGGAAAACACCCACTGCGAGGAGGGGGTTTATGATGTCCGATTTAGCTGGGCACTCCTCCGAGTACTCGGATGGGGGGGACGAGAGGGGACCTGGACTGCAGCATCAACCCTTTTGCCCGGGGGAAAAAACAAGGTGGGGGGACTTTTTTTGGTTCAGCTGAAAAATGAGAGGAAGGGGGGGTTTGGGGACATTAGTGTGCTAGTTGTAGGGGTTTCCATCATGGAGGATGGAAAATAAACCCTTTTTTTTCTCCGGATGAAGCCCCTAACACCCGGAGGGGGGGGGGAACGTTACCTTCCCCACCCTCCCAGATGAAACTTTTTTTGTCCGAACAGTGCAAGGGTGTCCTGGTGCCCCCAAAGGGGAACCAAAAGGCAGGTGACCTGGTGAAGGTGTTTCCCCGCTGCATGCCTTCATGTGCCTTCTGAAAGGAGCAAAAAATACCTAGACCTATCTTTTAATAAATGCTATTTTATATGAGCTTATCTTTCATTTCACACCTAATAATAAGGTGGGTGTTAGGCTTTGATATATGTTGATTTTTAGGCAAGAAAACACAAAAATGTTTGAGTAATATGAGTTTAAAAAAACAACGGTCCCCCCCCTACCTGATCCGGTGTCCCCCCGTGGGGGGGGCACCGGACGAGGGGCCAAAAATTTTTAAAAAAACTTAAATGCCCCTTTTTATCTGAGTTAAGTATTTAGGGGTACCCTAGGTGGGCCATTTGTGAAGTTTGTTTTGCCGTTGGCCTCCTCGGTAAAAAAAGGATTTTTTTTGAATTTTTTCCATAAAAAGTACGGTTCCCCCCACCCACCCACACGATATGCAGAAAACATGACTCTCACTTTGAAAACAGGAAGCGCGCTGACCGCCCAACAAAACCCTTCGTGTGGACACAACCCTGGCAACGGCGCTTCCCGTTGGCAAGCACCGACGGCAAGCACCGACGGTGGTGAGTGGTAGTGTGGACGGGGCTTTAAGCCCCGTCCACACTACCACTCACCACCGTCGGCGCTTCCCGTCGAACAGTGTTCGTCACTCAAAAGTGGCAGTGTGGACAGGATGCCGACGAGCAAAATGTAACCGTTGGCGCTGCCCGCCAACATTCAGCACGTTTAATATTGGGCGGGCATGCCCGTCACTCACGGGTCAGCGCCGAACATATGCTTCAAGTTATCAGCAGTTTTCACCATCTAGATATTTTTGTATTGCTATGTACCGTATACCATCAGAACCAAGAAAGTCAGCTGATTACGAATATGTGATCAAAAATTGAATGGGAGAAATAGTTGAGAAATTGCAGCGAGTTGAAGACAAAAAAGTGAGAAAAATGTGTGGACACAACACTGGCTGGCATCGGCGCTTGCCGTCGGCAAGCGCCGACGGTGGTGAGTGGTAGTGTGGACGGGGCTTTAGCCACGCTCTCTATCACTCTTGAAGTGTTATATATGACATAGCTGGTATCTGGTGCCCAGAGCTGGGCAGTATTTAGAGACATTTGTATTTAAATACGTATTTAAATACATTTGTGTATTTAGAAATGTATTTATAAATACATTGGTTGTCATGTATTTAGATACAGTATTTAAATAATTTTATGAGTATTTAAATACATTGTATTTAAATACTCATAATATAAAAATGTAAATATTTTTTATCAGTTAATTTGGCCATAAATCCGTCCAACTATCAAAAACCCTGATGTTATAATGAACCAGTGTTTCCGCTTTCAAGGAAATTTACTTATTTTAAGGAAATTCAGGCCTGAGAAGGAAATTTCTAAGGTAACCCTAAATCTAAGGAAATCCTAAGGAAATCCATTTCTTTCGGACAAGTGAAAATTTGTGTATATTTAAAATGTATTTACAAATGTATTTAAATACAATTGATGTATTTAGTATTTAAATACATGCGTAAAATGTATTTAGTATTTAGTATTTAGATACATTTCTCCCATGTATTTAGTATTTAGTATTTAAATACATTCAATGTATTTAGTGCCCGGCTCTGCTGGTGCCCCCTTTTGCAAAAGGTACTAGTCACAAAAGGGTGCTATAGCTGTCAGACGCGCATGGACAGTTTGCTGAACTACAGCCAACATTCTCTCTCTCTGAGCCGCTTTATGCCTTGCTGTCCTCGGCATGGTGATGGAGGAGGTAGAGAGCGTGAGGTAGATCAATCCTGCGCTGAATAAATGGTCTGGAGGGAGCAGGAATGGTGGAAGGCTGAGAGACGAGCAGCGACACCCGGCTTCTCCCTCACTACTGAGGCCTTGAGACGACCCTCTGTCTCACAGAGGGACTGAGAGGTGCCAGTTTGCCTATGCCAGTGAATATCATAAAAAAAATTGTACAGATATTTTTCGGGGGGGAGGAGGGGGCAGAAAATCAGCCATAACTCTCATTTTTTCTGCTTTCCTTACAATACGTTGTCACAAGCTTGCTCAAGTGTTCAACTACGCATTATCATTTTTTCGAATATTTTGATATTTTCGAAAATATTCGTGTGACGCTCCCCTTAATTAATGTTCGGGGAAGGAGGAAAAACAAAAAGGAAATTGAAATAAGAACAAGTGAAGCAAAAAAAAAGGAAATAAAAGTACAAATTAAAAGCAAAAGAAGAAATAATGGTAGCAAGCCAATATAATAGCATATAATTATTATATAGCAATGCAATGAGGGTTAGAAGAAGAAAAAGAGGAAGAAGAAGAAGACTTGACAATAACAACACGGCCCACGGGACGCTTGGCTGTCTTGTCTAGAAACGAGGGTGAGTGTGTGAAACATGAAAAAGTACAATGATTAACCATTTTTTCTTGTTGTAGAACAGCCTGGACATAGATAGCTTCATTTATGTACCGTGGGTGTACCTGACAGCTGTATTCAAAGGCGTATGCATGGGGTAGTGTCTGGTGGTTGCTGACTACAATGTATCTGCTTGTTAACCCTGGTCAGGCAGACACTGACACACTGTCTTGTACACCCAGCACGGTTATCGCTAACTATCCTCCAGGCACAGGTTCTTCTGCAGTTTATTGCATTACAAGGCACGTAGTTATAAAAGTCCTCGATTTGTAGATTTACAGGAATACCTCGTGTAGGTCTCACGGCCTCTTGTAGCTTCCTTATTTTCCTATGTTCTTATGTAGATCTGACGATTTGCAGCATTTCTAACCCCTACCGTCAAGGATAAATTTACGGTTTAGGTCAACCCGCGATTTCGAGGCTGAAACTTAGTTTTCCTGAATAGTTTTGATGTGCTTTGGGTAATAATGGACGAGGACTACGCGGTCATTTTCAGAGACACTGGCAGATTTTTCCTGGACAAAAATAGGTGCTTTTTCTAATGGAGATACTTTTATTTTCCGAAAACAGTTGGTTTTCATACAAAAGAAAAGTTCATCACCGAATTTTTTATGGTCGCCGTTTCCATTAAAAACAATATCTCCATCAGAATAAGCACTAAAATTTGGCCGGAAAAAATTAGTCAGGGTCTCAGATAACAGGGAAGTGACTGACTAGAACAAAGTATACCAAACCTAACCTAACCCTTATAGGTTTCCATTAAACCTAACCTTAACCTAACCTTATAGGTTTTCTTTAAACCTAACCTAATCTTAACCTTAACCACAAAGGTTTTCATTAAACCTTAACCTTAACCCTCTTACCTACTGAGGTGGTAGGAAGCAGCGAGCAATTTCCCGGAGGAAGTGGTGGAAGATGGGTGTTAGGTGTTGGTGATTGTGGCAGAACAAGTAGCGGGCGAAGTACTTACTGCCTATAGTGGTCTTTTTTATTGCCAGCTCTGAGCACCCAGCTCTTAATGTCTTTCCAGAGCCGTTCAATGTTGTTGGTGTGGACCAGCGACGCTGGATCCGCAAAGTGCTCAGAGTGGTTCACGACTCTGTGGGTATATCCCAGGTCGCTGAGGCCACTACAGGCTTTCCAACAGTCACTGTATATTGTTGTGCCAGGGAGGATATATTTTTAGCACAGGGGGATGAGATGCGTCTCTTCTCCACGGGGAATGAAGCGCCTCTTTGTCTCGCAGTCTATGCCCCCGAAGGGTATAGGAAGTTTCGACGTGGGAAAATGGAGGTTTCGATGGTACCGTCGAAACTTCTAATGCAGGGGTTCTTAACCCCTGGGTCGCGACCCAAAGTTGGGTCGCCAAGCCATTTTTAATGGGTCGCCAAGGATTTGTGGACTTTGATCTTTTTTTTATTCTTATCAAAACCAGAGAATGACCTAAGATGCAGCTTATCATCAAAATCACCCAGATTTGAGGAACTGATCAAAACAATCCAGTGTCAAGGATCTCATTGATTATAGTATTACTGCATGTCAAGTAAGCTTGTATGAATTTAGCTTTTATTCCTCCACAATGGTAAATTTTAGCCACATTATGCTTTTCATTTTATATTATGAAATGTACAAAAGCATTTTGGTTTCCTTTATACTAGCTAATCCTCAGGTAGTGTTGTATTTATCATGGATCATTATTATGTCCATGTAATAATTGCATTAATACAAAGCCATGCATGTATTTTTTGTATTTACACGTTTTTAGAAGCATAATTATTTAAAAACAAAAAGTTTATGAGGGTGTGGGTCGCCATGGTGGATCTGGACAGGACTTTGGGTCGCTGCCGAGAAAAGGTTAAGAACCACTGTTCTAATGTGTCTCTATGTCTATCATAAATCCTAAAGCGATTTTATGTTTTATCTTTATATGATTGTCACTGACTGTATCAGGAGCAGTATGTTACTTCTAAAGTCGGACTCTTCACAGACTTGGGGATCTTGAACTCCAGAGTGCAAAGGAGTCTGATGAGCTTGCAAAATTATTAATTTAGTTAGCTGATGCTGCTTAGGCAACAACAGGTGACATTTGGTGTGAAAGGGAAGAAACTATCTCACTTTATTTATTGTTTGCTCGACTATAGTTACTGTGGAGACTTTATGACACAAAAATATGTTTAACTTAATTCTTACCTCCAGAAACCCTTGCCTATCTTTTCTCGACAAAATACCCCAGCCAGCACTCACTAGGATAGGTACTTATCAGGTGGACAGGAGGGTTGTTGGGTTGAAGGACTTGATCAACACTGCACGTAACATGGCACTCGATGTGTCGCGGCGTGTTCAGAGCCGAAGGTGAACGGCAGAGTTGAATGTTTTGGTTTGAGGCATCAGGGAAGCTATTAACCAGCACTGACATGGCGGGATATTCCCAGTGTTGATTTTAACACGTCCTTTGGTCTTTCACATATATATAAAAGTTTATATACAACTTCTCTATTTAATCGGAGATGCTTAGCAAGAGGTCTTGTTCTCGTGGAAATCTAAAGTGTACTAAATTTAATCGCAGCTCCGCGGGCGGCTGGTGCTGCCCGGAATACCTAAAGGCCCCCATCCACGGTGCTATCTGGTCTTGAGACCATCGGACAGATCTTGTTGGATCCGACCAGATTGGATCGTGTATGTGGTGTATGGGGTGATTGTGGTGTGTCCGACCGACTGACAGTTGGTCGGATGGCGACCAAGCAGTGTTTGGTTTTTAGATCTGCCAACTCATCCGGTTCAGACCGGATCGCACCGTGAGTGTGCTGATCGTGAGGCCAGCCGTCAGTTTCGCGTCTAAACTGAGAGAACGTTCGCGTCTGAACACTGGGAGCGTCGCGAGAGGATTACCAAGATTAATTGTTTCTTTGAAGACAAACACTTTTGGACAGAATTCATCCAATTATATAGAAACTGAATGTTTGTGGGGAATAAAAACAAAGAGTAAATGGATAAATATAAGACAAATGCAGCTTATGAAGTATTGGTAGAGAAACTCAAGGAGCGAGACAGTGAGGCTAATGTTGAAACAGTAAAACAAATAAAAAATATGAGAAGTGTGTTCCGGAAATATATTAAGAAAATAACTGCTTCTATGAAATTTGGTGCGTGCGCGGATGATGTCTACGCTCCTCAGTTGTGGTATCAGATTCCATCAAAAAGTAATTCCTCGTTGCATGGGAACCGCCCTCCACCGTTTCTATCACCAACTGAACTGGTCTTGAGGTGCGGTCAGATCGTGAGTGGGTGGTAGGATATCCATCGGATCAGGTCTCACGACCAATCGCACCGTGGATGGGGGCCTTAAGCTAGGTGTCCACGTATCTAAGGTGCAAATATTATCACCACGGCTAATAACACTGGGTTACAAAAAAAAAAAAATTGTAAGTCTTCTAAATTTTTTCAACTGATTTATGATAATTTTGCACCGCTGAATCCGAAAATGACATCCGTTTCTCTCGATCAGGTCAGGTTTTTGTGCTAAGTCGATTTTAAAAAAATCCGATCTTCTGACTAAATCAATTACATTTTTGTGACATTTTCGGTTGATTTTGTTAATATTTCTCATCCGAAATAGGTTTTTAAGAGAAAAAAATTGTTTTCTAACACAATTCATTAATTAAATGTTACAAAAACTGATTAGTGTACATTGAATAGTAGACATTGATAAAGGTAAGTACATGTAAATTGGATGTTAGGTCATCATTGTTCAAAATTCAGGGCTTGAACTTCCGTTTCTTCGAACTCCTAGAATGCTCAGCGGCAGGGATGTCTCTCTTCAGAGTCCAACAGTAATCAGCCATCATGACTGCATCCCAGCGTCCCTGATACCTGGTCTCCATCACTTTCATGTCCTGATGGAATCTCTCCCCTTGCTCGTCACTCATTGATCCCAGATTCTCAGGAAACCGATCCATATGTGAGAATAAGTAATGCATTTTGATGCTCATGTTGCATCCGAGGTTTCTGAAAGCAGTCATCATATTGGTGACAAGTTCTGCCTAGTTCCTGGCCTTGTTGTTGCCAAGAAAGTTCTTCACGACCAGAACAAAAGCCTTCCACGCTTCCAGTTCCACTTCGTTCATTGAGTTTTCAAACTCTGGATCTCTGATGAGCTGACGGAGTTGAGGACCATCAAAGATGCCAGCTTTCAACTTCTCCATGGTCAATCCTGGAAAAGCGTGGCACAAGTAAGTGAAGCAGCCACCATCCTTGTCCAGAGCTTTGATGAGCTGTTTGATCAAGCCGAGCTTGATGTGCAGCGGTAGGAAAAGTATCCTGTTTCTGTCCACCAGAGGGTTGTTTATGACGTTCCTTGCTCTGCAAGGCACCAATTCCTCCCGTACAGGCCAGTCCTTCTTCGTGTAATGCTGAGCTCGGTCCCTACTATCCCACATGCACAGAAAGTACGGGTACTTGGTGAACCCGGACTGTTGTCCCAACAAAAAGTTCACCATCTTCAGGTCAACACAAATCAACCACTCATGCTGATCATAACGAATTTTCTCCAGCACGTTCTTCACCGCTTCATACTTCTCCTTCAGTGTAGTTGAGTGAGCTCAGTGTAGAGCGATGGGTACAGAGGCAAAATGGTTGCCGTTGTGCAGCAGAACACATTTCAGCGATCGCTTGCAGCTGTCAATGAAGTCTCCAATCTTTGGGTTGGTACTGTGGCACTCCAAGCTTGTGCAGAAGCTGCGCAATATCTGTACAGTACACCAAGTCCTTCTCCAGAGAAAAAATGGAGGTACTCTTGATGTCTGTTGCGGTAGAAGGTGATGCGAGCACTGTCAGAGAGGTTTTTTTTCCTTCAATCTGGATGCCAACAGTTCGGCAGAGGACTTTGACAAGCTGAGATCGTGAACTAGATCATTTAGCTCCTTTTGGGAAAAAGGATGTGGAGCATCATCGTCAAGAACCACTTTTTCTTCTTCATATTCTTCAACACTGGAGGAATCTTCGTCACTAATGTCAGGAAGTTCTCCAGACAGGTACTGGAATTTCATCACAATGAGCTACAGGACGACGTGCTGATTCAAGATTAGGATACTTGAGGCTGCTCCGGTTCTTTCTGTTGATCCCAGTCAAACAACAGAGGACTGTAGTATCCAGGGATCGTGATTCCGAAGAATTCCTAGTTGGTGACATTGTTTAGGACCACACCCTTGGAACTATCTGAATTGGTGGAATTATTGGATTAGTGGAATTATCTACTGCAAGTACGGTGTTGTATACGGAGGACGATTTCATATATATAGAAAATACCCGTACATGTAAACAAAAACTTAAAAAAACATCATGTGGCGATAGATCAAAAAGTTGACCTGATTGAGCAAAATCAATGTGGTTTTTGAATTCAGTACATCAAAATTGTCCTAAATCAGCTAAAAAAAACTTAGACAATAAATGTGTTGTTAATCAGTGTAACCAGTTGTTTGTAATTAAGGTGCCAATATAAGGTGATAATGGTTAATACCACTGGGATTGTTTATTTATCATATCCCAATACATATATTTTACTTAAATTACCTTAATTTCTACCCATTACCATTATAATTATACATATATACATTCCTACTCGCCCCCTACGGAGAAACGAATAACCCCTCCCTCATTACAGAGGGGGGAGACAAAACTACCACTATTATTGAGACGGTGGTTGGTGGATAATTTCCACAGTTACCAATGATAGTGATCATACTACCAGTAGTGATAATAGTACTGTGAATATTATGATGAAACTGTTACAGTATATATTGCTCCCCTTGGAGAGGAGAGGTAGTAGAGTTCTGATCTTGCAGTCCAACAGGAGTGGTTGGTCGGCAGTCTTGCCCTTCTGTGTGTCAATTTTTTTTTTTTACTTTCTCCAAGTGGATACAATTTGACCCTGCCTCATGTTATCCTGTTTCTGTACCTGCATTTATCTAACTTTGCATTATCACAGAAGCAAAACACCCACATTGACATTTACAAGGGTATACACCTCATAAGCCCTTCTCTTCAGGTGGAAAGAATTCCAGCTGAGGTGCAATGGGTCGTCGCAAGTCAAAGAGGAAGCCTCCCCCAAAGAGAAAAAACATCCAACCTCTTGACACACAGTTCAATTGCCCATTTTGCAACCACGAAAAGTCCTGTGACGTGAAGATGTGAGTATGAAATCCTTGCTTAGTGTGAGTGCAGCTTTACTCTTTAGCGAGGTAAAGATTTAAGGTAACAATAACTCTGATCTGAGCCCATGAGTACCAGTCAGCTCACACACAGATGATGTTGGGGCTGGCATAACAGTATAGTAGCTGAGTTTTTTTAGGTTTATTTTATTTAGTTTTAGGCTATTTGAGGTTATTTGAGGTTTCTTTTTGGTTATTTTAGGTAATTTGAGGTTTATTTTTGGTTACTTGAGATTATTTTAGGTTATTTGAGGTTTATTTTATTTTGTTTTAGGTTATTTGAGGTTCATCAAGTAAAAGTATGGTGTAGATGATATTGGGGGCTGACATAACAGTATAGTAGCTGAGTTTAAGTAAAAGTATGGTGTAGATGATGTTGGGGGCTGACATAACAGTATAGTAGCTGAGTTTAAGTAAAAGTATGGTGTAGATGATGGGGGCTGACATAACAGTATAGTAGCTGAGTTTAAGTAAAAGTATGGTGTAGATGATGGGGGCTGACATAACAGTATAGTAGCAGTTTAAGTAAAAGTATGGTGTAGATGATGTTGGGGGCTGGCATAACAGTATAGTAGCAGAGTTTAAGTAAAAGTATGGTGTAGATGATGTTGGGGGCTGGCATAACAGTATAGTAGCTGAGTTTAAGTAAAAGTATGGTGTAAAAATTGTACTTGAGGCATTATTACTCCATCATTCATGAGTAAGTAGGCGTACCGTAAGCATGAGGAAGGGCGTCTACATACAAGTCTTAGTGTGATTTGCTGTAGTATTTTAATCATACAAATTATCTGTCTCTTAATATTAATCAGGAAATGGTGGTGGCGCATTACCATTCATCTTTTTGTGTATCAGACAAATGCAAGGACAGTGTTGTTATATGGTGGTGTAGGGTCAAAGTGCCTTTACTGATGTCATGACTTCTCTACAGGGATAAACCAAGAAATGCTGGGAGAGTCTCTTGTCGTGTTTGCTTGGAAGATTTTCAGTGCTCTATAAACTATCTCTCCGAGCCAGTGGATGTCTATAATGAGTGGATTGATGCTTGTGAAACTGCAAATTAATAGGAGCTGCTTCCCCACCACTCCTTGACAGCGGTGGCAGAATGTGAGAGCAAGAAGTGCACCAGCTAGAAATTCTGAATGATCGGAATTTATGTAATATTCAAGCTTTTTTGCGCCGAGTAGTGGCACTTTTGTCATGTTATAAGTTTCCTGAAATTATGTAATGTTTCAAATTTCATCAGGGCATTAAATTTCAACCAACGTATTTTTCAGTTTGTAATATTAATGATTTGGTGTTAGACTTAGAAGCCATGTATTGATTTATAGTTAATCTCATTCGTGTTTGAAAGGTAATTATGAAGTTAATGGTATCACAGGTAGTAATTTGGTTAAGAACTTTGATGTTAACAGACTTCTCAGAGCCCATCAGGGTGGCAAGGTTGGTAGAGACGTGAGTTCGCAATGTGCAGCATCCCTGTGCATTCGGTCAGCGGTTCGAGTTCATGCTGACGTGGCGGCGCTTTGTATAGTCAATAACCTTGTAGTTGGTACTTGCAAAGTGTCTAGATAGGATGAAAATCTTATCTTAGACTTCTCAGAACACCAGCATGTGTGTCAAAAGGATGCCTAATATACACAATATGATGGGGGAAAAAAAATATAAAAAAAAATAAAAATAATTCTAAAAAAAAAAGCTCAGTACTGTTACCTTACACACTTTCATTTTCACGTGAAATTATAATCAATTGGACACGATAGAAAATTATGAGTACTTTGCATTATGTTTGAAGACCTAAGTTGACATTACATGCATTGTTTGAAGACCTAAGTTGACATTATATGCATTGTTTGAAGACCTAAGTTGACATTATATGCATTGTTTGAAGACCTAAGTTGACATTATATGCATTGTTTGAAGACCTAAGTTGACATTATATGCATTGTTTGAAGACCTAAGTTGACATTATATGCATTGTTTGAAGACCTAAGTTGACATTATATGCATTGTTTGAAGACCTAAGTTGACATTATATGGATTATGTTTGAAGACCTAAGTTGACATTATATGCATTGTTTGAAGACCTAAGTTGACATTATATGGATTATGTTTGAAGACCTAAGTTGACATTACATGCATTGTTTGAAGACCTAAGTTGACATTACATGCATTGTTTGAAGACCTAAGTTGACATTATATGCATTGTTTGAAGACCTAAGTTGACATTACATGCATTGTTTGAAGACCTAAGTTGACATTACATGCATTGTTTGAAGACCTAAGTTGACATTATATGCATTGTTTGAAGACCTAAGTTGACATTATATGCATTGTTTGAAGACCTAAGTTGACATTATATGGATTATGTTTGAAGACCTAAGTTGACATTATATGCATTGTTTGAAGACCTAAGTTGACATTATATGCATTGTTTGAAGACCTAAGTTGACATTATATGCATTGTTTGAAGACCTAAGTTGACATTATATGCATTGTTTGAAGACCTAAGTTGACATTATATGCATTGTTTGAAGACCTAAGTTGACATTATATGCATTGTTTGAACACCTAAGTTGACATTATATGCATTGTTTGAAGACCTAAGTTGACATTATATGCATTGTTTGAACACCTAAGTTGACATTATATGGATTATGTTTGAAGACCTAAGTTGACATTATATGCATTATGTTTGAAGACCTAAGTTGACATTATATTAATTTAAGATAGGTAAATATGCACCTTGAATAATGTTTCTCACACCAAAGTATAAAATACACATGCAGAAATACAAAAACTTTATTAATCTTGAAAATACAGCAAGTCGTCACGTAACATAAAAAATCACAGAATTGTAACGGTCTTTCAAATACAGTATAGCCATTAGACCTTGAGGAGAAAAATGAAAACTTTAATTACACAAGCAGGTCCAATCTGTGATACAAGAAAAGCAGCATCATTGCACATGCCAGTGGACGACTCTTAGCGAGATATACCTGGTCTTGAAACCATCCCCCTTTGCATAGCTAACAGTAGACAGGTAGTTAGTGCAGACTATGAACCCAATAAGCTTTGTTGAGCGCATGTCCTCTGCTGTAAACAATACCACATTATACTTTGCATGTCATGTAATCCAGGTAGCTCAAGTATATCCTAGGTTTCATATTTATGCTGTGCAGCAAACAAAAATATTCTGATGCACTTAACATGTGAGGCTTAACCCTTTAACGTACAAATGACGTCTTTGAGCGTCATCCGGTACGTGTAGGCCATACACGACGTCTTTGAGCGTCATCAAAAAATAATATTTTAAAATATTTAGTAAAAATCTTAAAAAGCACGCGGTTGACGTGAGATTCACTTGACCGTTGGAGCGAATTACAATTTATTATATTAAAATATATTTTGTATAATATAATATTGTATATTATATTATACAAAATATTAAAATTAAAATTATTAAAAAATAAACTTTACGCTATCTTTCACTTCGTTGTATGGCTTTATTTTAGAGCGAATTAAAATATATTATACTTCATTGGAAAGGAAATTTATTCAGCTGTGTCATGGAATGTAGAAAAATCTTCTATGATGATAAGTTTATTTTTGGCATATTATTTTTTGCCGCAGTGTTGTTGTTGTTTTTTTCACTTCTAACTCAAGGTTTTGTAAGTTATTTTCACGCTAGCGTATTTTTTTTTTTAACATTGTATGATATAGGAAATTATCTTAGCTTAAAAACGAAACATAATTGAACTTGATATCTTTGATAGTTTAGTTTCTAGACGCGGTGGAAGTACAACTTTTTTCCCGCGCGTGACATTTCGGGTGACAATGGGTTTACGCGGGACAACAAAAAGTGAATGACAATGGTGACGTGAAAGGGTTAAAGTGTGTCAAGATTTTTTTGTGAATAAAATTAATTGTTTAAGGTATAGCCCCAGTGTTTGTGTTACCTTGCTCTGCTGCCTGAGGTCTTGATGATCCATCAGCCATGATCTGGAAGAACAGAAATAAAATCACCCACGGAAGGATTGCCATCTCTTTCAACACTGTGACTGTTTGTCAGAGATACAGTCAGCTTCATACATCGATCAGACGGCAATTCCTATTAAAAGTTTCATCACATATTTGTTCCAATAGTAGTTATAATAGTCACTGAACTATCCACAATGCCAAGGCAGAGAAGACATGCTGTGTCTTCCAATACACTAGGTAAGAGGCAGCTTGACTTAGGAAGCAATAATCATCAAAGTGAGACAAGATTTGAGTCCAGCACAGAAGAGAGAAGATCCTGAATGACAGCTGGAGGAGGCTGAAAGGGTTGAAGGTCCAATTGAAAATATAGTACAGGAGGTAGCAAGAGCCTTGAAGGGCATGAGTTGGAATTGTTGTGGTGATGGAAGAGGCCACAAAGGAGTGCAGAACAGGAGATCCACGGCAGCTGCTAGGTGCAGATGCTTTAGTCTTGACAGCAGAGACAAAGGAGGAAGTTGAGAGGATACTTATAGATTGGAAGCAAGCAATGGAGAGAAGAGGTCTGAAGGTGAATATGGCCAAGACGAAGATGATGGTAACAGGCAAGAAAATAGAGGAAAATATACAAGTGGAAAGGTTTCCCTGTGGAGTGTGCGGTAGTGGAGTGGGAGTCCACGCTATTCTTGGCAAGGAATGTGACAAGTGGTGCCATAAAAGATGTTCTGGACTAGGAAACGTGAATAGGGTGGTAGATTTCTGCTGTCCAGGGTGTGTAAGAAGAATCAACAGAGGCGGCCCGCCAGAAGAGGAGGAGGTAGAAACTATAGAAGTGGATGGTGGTATAATAGAAGAGAATCAGTTATGTTATCTTGTTGACATGTTAGATAGCGAGGGTGGAGTGGAGAGAGCAGTAAGAGCACGGCTAGCAACTACATGGATGAAGTGGAGATATAGCAGGACTGCTGATAAACAAGAGTATTCTAAAGAGTATTTGAAGCATGTATAAGATCAGTATTACTATATGGTTCTGAGACATGGGCTTTGACAAAGAAGTTGGAGGATGTGTTGGTTGGTTGTGATGGGAGAATGTGGAGGTATACCGCTGGGATCACACGGAGACATGAAGTGTCCGGTGAAGTGAAGAGGTGGCAAGTAAAGGTGGATTGATGGTGCCAAGTCAGTGCTGAGAGTAAGATACGATCGAGGTGGTTTTGGGCACATGAAGAGGAGAGAAGGTGGTGAGCATTGGGGAGAGTTGATGAGAGTGGAAGTGCCAGGGTCGCCATTCATGGACAGCCAAGGAAGACATGGAGGCAGTGTGTTGAAGAGGATCTGGCAGCATTAGACATTGAAGAGGTTGAGGCAATGGATAGAGATAATTGGAAGCATGTCATCAGCCCTCTAACCTCATAAGATACTATGGGAAAATCTGACTAGTGTTATGTTTTTATATGAATAAAATTCATTGTTTAAGGTATAGCCCCAGTGTTTGTGTTACCTTGCTCTGCTGCCTGAGGTCTTGATGATCCATCAGCCATGATCTGGAAGAACAGAAATAAAATCACCCACGGAAGGATTGCCATCTCTTTCACACACTGTTGACTGTTGTCAGAGATACAGTCAGCTTCATACATCGATCAGACGGCAATTCCTATTAAAAGTTTCATCACATATTTGTTCCAATAGTAGTTATAATAGTCACTGAACTATCCACAATGCCAAGGCAGAGAAGACATGCTGTGTCTTCCAATACACTAGGTAAGAGGCAGCTTGACTTAGGAAGCAATAATCATCAAAGTGAGACAAGATTTGAGTCCAGCACAGAAGAGAGAAGATCCTGAATGACAGCTGGAGGAGGCTGAAAGGGTTGAAGGTCCAATTGTAAATATAGTACAGGAGGTAGCAAGAGCCTTGAAGGGCATGAGTTGGAATTGTTGTGGTGATGGAAGAGGCCACAAAGGAGTGCAGAACAGGAGATCCACGGCAGCTGCTAGGTGCAGATGATTTAGTCTTGACAGCAGAGACAAAGGAGGAAGTTGAGAGGATACTTATAGATTGGAAGCAAGCAATGGAGAGAAGAGGTCTGAAGGTAAATATGGCCAAGACGAAGATGATGGTAACAGGCAAGAAAATAGAGGAAAATATACAAGTGGAAAGGTTTCCCTGTGGAGTGTGCGGTAGTGGAGTGGGAGTCCACGCTATTCTTGGCAAGGAATGTGACAAGTGGTGCCATAAAAGATGTTCTGGACTAGGAAACGTGAATAGGGTGGTAGATTTCTGCTGTCCAGGGTGTGTAAGAAGAATCAACAGAGGAGGCCCGCCAGAAGAGGAGGAGGTAGAAACTATAGAAGTGGATGGTGGTATAATAGAAGAGAATCAGTTATGTTATCTTGTTGACATGTTAGATAGCGAGGGTGGAGTGGAGAGAGCAGTAAGAGCACGGCTAGCAACTACATGGATGAAGTGGAGATATAGCAGGACTGCTGATAAACAAGAGTATTCTAAAGAGTATTTGAAGCATGTATAAGATCAGTATTACTATATGGTTCTGAGACATGGGCTTTGACAAAGAAGTTGGAGGATGTGTTGGTTGGTTGTGATGGGAGAATGTGGAGGTATACCGCTGGGATCACACGGAGACATGAAGTGTCCGGTGAAGTGAAGAGGTGGCAAGTAAAGGTGGATTAATTGTGCCAAGTACAGTGCTGAGAGTAAGACGATCGAGGTGGTTTGGGCACATGAAGAGGAGAGAAGGTGGTGAGGCATTGGGGAGAGTTGATGAGAGTGGAAGTGCCAGGTCGCCATTCAATGGACAGGCCAAGGAAGACATGGAGGCAGTGTGTTGAAGAGGATCTGGCAGCATTAGACATTGAAGAGGTTGAGGCAATGGATAGAGATAATTGGAAGCATGTCATCAGCCCTCTAACCTCATAAGATACTATGGGAAAATCTGACATACACAGAAATAGATAAGGCTAAATTAGTGTTATGTTTTTATATGAATAAAATTAATTGTTTAAGGTATAGCCCCAGTGTTTGTGTTACCTTGCTCTGCTGCCTGAGGTCTTGATGATCCATCAGCCATGATCTGGAAGAACAGAAATAAAATCACCCACGGAAGGATTGCCATCTCTTTCACACACTGTTGACTGTTGTCAGAGATACAGTCAGCTTCATACATCGATCAGACGGCAATTCCTATTAAAAGTTTCATCACATATTTGTTCCAATAGTAGTTATAATAGTCACTGAACTATCCACAATGCCAAGGCAGAGAAGACATGCTGTGTCTTCCAATACACTAGGTAAGAGGCAGCTTGACTTAGGAAGCAATAATCATCAAAGTGAGACAAGATTTGAGTCCAGCACAGAAGAGAGAAGATCCTGAATGACAGCTGGAGGAGGCTGAAAGGGTTGAAGGTCCAATTGTAAATATAGTACCAGAGGTAGCAAGAGCCTTGAAGGGCATGAAGGGTGGAAAGGCCCCAGGTCCATCGGGTGTAAGCAGTGATATGGGAAATTAGCAGCAAGGACAGGTGTCAGAAAACGAGTTTTTAAAAAGATTATGAGGGAGGAGAAAGGTCCAGAAGAATGGTAGGATAGTTTTAGCTTATCACTGTTTAAAGTAAAATGAGATGCACAGTCATGTGGGGGGACAGGTTTGAGGCTGTTAGAACATGGGAGGAACATTTGGGAGAGGCTGTTGTGTGAAAGGCTTAAAGTAATCGTCCAGACCCATTTTTTCTTTGCATAATTATGTTCAATTCAAAATACCTAATCCACAAAAAATTATTCATTTTCCATACCCTTATTTCCCTAAAAACATGACTTTTGTAAAAAGCACGGAAAAAAACAACAGCCCCATTCCAGCCGTGGCGGGAAACATGCTGGTTACGTCACAGCAGGAAGCCTCCCAGCCCTGCCTGATACAGATACATGGAGACTCAGAAAAAAACATAATATTTGAAGAATTTTGGGTGTTTCTGATAATTTTTTTTGCGATATGGCAATACACTTGCATCCTTCATGGGCACAGCAAGAAAGCTGTACCTTTCCATAGAGCCTAGCACCCATTTCCGACCTATTTGGCCAGGTTATGTGTGTGCAGCGCCGGTAAGAGGCGGGTGAGAGCCGCGCGGCAAGACAATGTGTTTCACACCGCGCGGCTCTCACCCGCCTCTTACCGGCGCTGCACACACATAACCTGGCCAAATAGGTCGGAAATGGGTGCTAAGCTCTCTGCAAAGGTACAGTTTTCTTGCTGTGCCCATGAAGGATGCAAGTACTGTATATGCCATATCGCCAAAAAAATCTATCAGAAAACACCCAAAATTCTTCAAGTACTATTGTTTTTTTCTGAGTCTCCGTGTATCTGTATGAGGCAGGGCTGGGAGGCTTCCTGCTGTGACGTCACCGAGCCGTGGTGCGTCGTCTGCTGGCCATCAGTTGTGTTTTGAGAGCTCGGGGAATTTTCAGATTTTGAATGCGGATCATTTAAAAACGGGTGACTGGATGCAAAAAGGAACAACATATTGTTGATATACTCGATCATGGCTATATTTTGAGTGCATTAAATCAGGAATGATGAAATGGTCTGGACGATTACTTTAAGAGAATCATCAAGATTAAGACTGCCAATTTATGGTTTATGGCTGAAAGTAAACTACAGATGCAATACTCATCACAAGACATCTGAGGGAGAAATATAAGGACAAAAAGAAGAGGCTGTTTGTGGATCTGGAAAAGGCATTGGACAGCATTGCGAGAAGAGCAATTATATGGGCATGACGAAGAAGGGGCCAGAAGAGGAAAAGGTGTTTGTGTTACCTTGCTCTGCTGCCTGAGGTCTTGATGATCCATCAGCCATGATCTGGAAGAACAGAAATAAAATCACCCACGGAAGGATTGCCATCTCTTTCACACACTGTTGACTGTTGTCAGAGATACAGTCAGCTTCATACATCGATCAGACGGCAATTCCTATTAAAAGTTTCATCACATATTTGTTCCAATAGTAGTTATAATAGTCACTGAACTATCCACAATGCCAAGGCAGAGAAGACATGCTGTGTCTTCCAATACACTAGGTAAGAGGCAGCTTGACTTAGGAAGCAATAATCATCAAAGTGAGACAAGATTTGAGTCCAGCACAGAAGAGAGATCCTGAATGACAGCTGGAGGAGGCTGAAAGGGTTGAAGGTCCAATTGTAAATATAGTACAGGAGGTAGCAAGAGCCTTGAAGGGCATGAGTTGGAATTGTTGTGGTGATGGAAGAGGCCACAAAGGAGTGCAGAACAGGAGATCCACGGCAGCTGCTAGGTGCAGATGCTTTAGTCTTGACAGCAGAGACAAAGGAGGAAGTTGAGAGGATACTTATAGATTGGAAGCAAGCAATGGAGAGAAGAGGTCTGAAGGTAAATATGGCCAAGACGAAGATGATGGTAACAGACAAGAAAATAGAGGAAAATATACAAGTGGAAAGGTTTCCCTGTGGAGTGTGCGGTAGTGGAGTGGGAGTCAACGCTATTCTTGGCAAGGAATGTGACAAGTGGTGCCATAAAAGATGTTCTGGACTAGGAAACCTGAATAGGGTGGTAGATTTCTGCTGTCCAGGGTGTGTAAGAAGAACCAACAGAGGCGGCCCGCCAGAAGAGGAGGAGGTAGAAACTATAGAAGTGGATGGTGGTATAATAGAAGAGAATCAGTTATGTTATCTTGTTGACATGTTAGATAGCGAGGGTGGAGTGGAGAGAGCAGTAAGAGCACGGCTAGCAACTACATGGATGAAGTGGAGATATAGCAGGACTGCTGATAAACAAGAGTATTCTAAAGAGTATTTGAAGCATGTATAAGATCAGTATTACTGTATGGTTCTGAGACATGGGCTTTGACAAAGAAGTTGGAGGATGTGTTGGTTGGTTGTGATGGGAGAATGTGGAGGTATACCGCTGGGATCACACGGAGACATGAAGTGTCCGGTGAAGTGAAGAGGTGGCAAGTAAAGGTGGATTAATTGTGCCAAGTACAGTGCTGAGAGTAAGACGATCGAGGTGGTTTGGGCACATGAAGAGGAGAGAAGGTGGTGAGGCATTGGGGAGAGTTGATGAGAGTGGAAGTGCCAGGTCGCCATTCAATGGACAGGCCAAGGCAGACATGGAGGCAGTGTGTTGAAGAGGATCTGGCAGCATTAGACATTGAAGAGGTTGAGGCAATGGATAGAGATAATTGGAAGCATGTCATCAGCCCTCTAACCTCATAAGATACTATGGGAAAACCTGACATACACAGAAATAGATAAGGCTAAATTAGTGTTATGTTTTTATGAATAAAATTCATTGTTTAAGGTATAGCCCCAGTGTTTGTGTTACCTTGCTCTGCTGCCTGAGGTCTTGATGATCCATCAGCCATGATCTGGATGAACAGAAATAAAATCACCCACGGAAGGATTGCCATCTCTTTCACACACTGTTGACTGTTGTCAGAGATACAGTCAGCTTCATACATCGATCAGACGGCAATTCCTATTAAAAGTTTCATCACATATTTGTTCCAATAGTAGTTATAATAGTCACTGAACTATCCACAATGCCAAGGCAGAGAAGACATGCTGTGTCTTCCAATACACTAGGTAAGAGGCAGCTTGACTTAGGAAGCAATAATCATCAAAGTGAGACAAGATTTGAGTCCAGCACAGAAGAGAGAAGATCCTGAATGACAGCTGGAGGAGGCTGAAAGGGTTGAAGGTCCAATTGTAAATATAGTACAGGAGGTAGCAAGAGCCTTGAAGGGCATGAAGGGTGGAAAGGCCCCAGGTCCATCGGGTGTAAGCAGTGATATGGGAAATTAGCAGCAAGGACAGGTGTCAGAAAACGAGTTTTTAAAAAGATTATGAGGGAGGAGAAAGGTCCAGAAGAATGGTAGGATAGTTTTAGCTTATCACTGTTTAAAGTAAAATGAGATGCACAGTCATGTGGGGGGACAGGTTTGAGGCTGTTAGAACATGGGAGGAACATTTGGGAGAGGCTGTTGTGTGAAAGGCTTAAAGTAATCGTCCAGACCCATTTTTTCTTTGCATAATTATGTTCAATTCAAAATACCTAATCCACAAAAAATTATTCATTTTCCATACCTTATTTCCCTAAAAACATGACTTTTGTAAAAAGCACGGAAAAAACAACAGCCCCATTCCAGCCGTGGCGGGAAACATGCTGGTTACGTCACAGCAGGAAGCCTCCCAGCCCTGCCTGATACAGATACATGGAGACTCAGAAAAAAACATAATATTTGAAGAATTTTGGGTGTTTCTGATAATTTTTTTTGCGATATGGCATATACACTTGCATCCTTCATGGGTACAGCAAGAAAGCTGTACCTTTCCATAGAGCCTAGCACCCATTTCCGACCTATTTGGCCAGGTTATGTGTGTGCAGCGCCGGTAAGAGGCGGGTGAGAGCCGCGCGGCAAGACAATGTGTTTCACACCGCGCGGCTCTCACCCGCCTCTTACCGGCGCTGCACACACATAACCTGGCCAAATAGGTCGGAAATGGTTGCTAAGCTCTCTGCAAAGGTACAGCTTTCTTGCTGTGCCCATGAAGGATGCAAGTACTGTATATGCCATATCGCCAAAAAAATCTATCAGAAAACACCCAAAATTCTTCAAGTACTATTGTTTTTTTCTGAGTCTCCGTGTATCTGTATGAGGCAGGGCTGGGAGGCTTCCTGCTGTGACGTCACCGAGCCGTGGTGCGTCGTCTGCTGGCCATCAGTTGTGTTTTGAGAGCTCGGGGAATTTTCAGATTTTGAATGCGGATCATTTAAAAACGGGTGACTGGATGCAAAAAGGAACAACATATTGTTGATATACTCGATCATGGCTATATTTTGAGTGCATTAAATCAGGAATGATGAAATGGTCTGGACGATTACTTTAAGAGAATCATCAAGATTAAGACTGCCAATTTATGGTTTATGGCTGAAAGTAAACTACAGATGCAATACTCATCACAAGACATCTGAGGGAGAAATATAAGGACAAAAAGAAGAGGCTGTTTGTGGATCTGGAAAAGGCATTGGACAGCATTGCGAGAAGAGCAATTATATGGGCATGACGAAGAAGGGGCCAGAAGAGGAAAAGGTGTTTGTGTTACCTTGCTCTGCTGCCTGAGGTCTTGATGATCCATCAGCCATGATCTGGAAGAACAGAAATAAAATCACCCACGGAAGGATTGCCATCTCTTTCACACACTGTTGACTGTTGTCAGAGATACAGTCAGCTTCATACATCGATCAGACGGCAATTCCTATTAAAAGTTTCATCACATATTTCTTCCAATAGTAGTTATAATAGTCACTGAACTATCCACAATGCCAAGGCAGAGAAGACATGCTGTGTCTTCCAATACACTAGGTAAGAGGCAGCTTGACTTAGGAAGCAATAATCATCAAAGTGAGACAAGATTTGAGTCCAGCACAGAAGAGACAAGATCCTGAATGACAGCTGGAGGAGGCTGAAAGGGTTGAAGGTCCAATTGTAAATATAGTACAGGAGGTAGCAAGAGCCTTGAAGGGCATGAGTTGGAATTGTTGTGGTGATGGAAGAGGCCACAAAGGAGTGCAGAACAGGAGATCCACGGCAGCTGCTAGGTGCAGATGATTTAGTCTTGACAGCAGAGACAAAGGAGGAAGTTGAGAGGATACTTATAGATTGGAAGTGTAACGCGAGAAATTACATTAATAGGGGAAGAGATGAAATAACACATAAGTATCAATAAGCTAACGAGGAATTTTCCTCCACGCCTTATTCCTGAATCACTGGTTAGGCTTATATTTAAGCCAGTAGTAATTAGACACGTAGCGAAACGAGGTGAGAACGGGGATTCTAGGTTAGGATAAATTTTAGAAGCAGCTCGACGTTCATTTGAGTTAAGTCGCCTGTGGGGAGGTGATATTCTCGCCCTTGGTAAAGGGTCCCAAGGTAGGATGCTGTTGGCGGACCAGGGGGCCAAGCGCTCACAAATTAGCAGAGGGGGCAACCACAACATGTCACAGCCAGCCGTGTGAGGACAAGGAGAAAGAAGGAAATAGAAAAAGAAGTGAGAGGGAAACGTTGGAAGTGGGATAGACTACATATACATTATATTAGGATAACGACTTGAGCATTACGCATGCGTATCGTTAATGTGGTGACAGTGCAACCGAAGTTACCAAAGATAGTAAACTATATTAGGATAACGACTTGAGCATTTCGCATGCGTATCGCTAGGAGGGAAGAAAGACTTAATATTAAGATAACTTGTGAATGTATAATAATTACCAAGTGAGACAGTAAAGAGTTAAATATATTATAATTAGAAATATATTAACGCGTTGTCATTCAGTTTCCAACCAGTACTTACATATTTTCTTAAATCTTTTATTTTCGTTCATTCATATATTTTTTTCCCACTTAATGTGGGTGGTGGCAGCGGAGTAACCAGGACTGTAGAGTACACTCCCAAGGTGGGCACTACATAATGGTGACAACGGACCGTAGATGGTCATTTTGACCACTACAGAAGCAAGCAATGGAGAGAAGAGGTGTGAAGGTGAATATGGCCAAGACGAAGATGATGGTAACAGGCAAGAAAATAGAGGAAAATATACAAGTGGAAAGGTTTCCCTGTGGAGTGTGCGGTAGTGGAGTGGGAGTCCACGCTATTCTTGGCAAGGAATGTGACAAGTGGTGCCATAAAAGATGTTCTGGACTAGGAAACGTGAATAGGGTGGTAGATTTCTGCTGTCCAGGGTGTGTAAGAAGAATCAACAGAGGCGGCCCGCCAGAAGAGGAGGAGGTAGAAACTATAGAAGTGGATGGTGGTATAATAGAAGAGAATCAGTTATGTTATCTTGTTGACATGTTAGATAGCGAGGGTGGAGTGGAGAGAGCAGTAAGAGCACGGCTACCAACTACATGGATGAAGTGGAGATATAGCAGGACTGCTGATAAACAAGAGTATTCTAAAGAGTATTTGAAGCATGTATAAGATCAGTATTACTGTATGGTTCTGAGACATGGGCTTTGACAAAGAAGTTGGAGGATGTGTTGGTTGGTTGTGATGGGAGAATGTGGAGGTATACCGCTGGGATCACACGGAGACATGAAGTGTCCGGTGAAGTGAAGAGGTGGCAAGTAAAGGTGGATTAATTGTGCCAAGTACAGTGCTGAGAGTAAGACGATCGAGGTGGTTTGGGCACATGAAGAGGAGAGAAGGTGGTGAGGCATTGGGGAGAGTTGATGAGAGTGGAAGTGCCAGGTCGCCATTCAATGGACAGGCCAAGGAAGACATGGAGGCAGTGTGTTGAAGAGGATTTTGGCAGCATTAGACATTGAAGAGGTTGAGGCAATGGATAGAGATAATTGGAAGCATGTCATCAGCCCTCTAACCTCATAAGATACTATGGGAAAATCTGACTAGTGTTATGTTTTTATATGAATAAAATTAATTGTTTAAGGTATAGCCCCAGTGTTTGTGTTACCTTGCTCTGCTGCCTGAGGTCTTGATGATCCATCAGCCATGATCTGGAAGAACAGAAATAAAATCACCCACGGAAGGATTGCCATCTCTTTCACACACTGTTGACTGTTGTCAGAGATACAGTCAGCTTCATACATCGATCAGACGGCAATTCCTATTAAAAGTTTCATCACATATTTGTTCCAATAGTAGTTATAATAGTCACTGAACTATCCACAATGCCAAGGCAGAGAAGACATGCTGTGTCTTCCAATACACTAGGTAAGAGGCAGCTTGACTTAGGAAGCAATAATCATCAAAGTGAGACAAGATTTGAGTCCAGCACAGAAGAGAGAAGATCCTGAATGACAGCTGGAGGAGGCTGAAAGGGTTGAAGGTCCAATTGTAAATATAGTACAGGAGGTAGCAAGAGCCTTGAAGGGCATGAAGGATGGAAAGGCCCCAGGTCCATCGGGTGTAAGCAGTGATAGGTGAAATTAGCAGCAAGGACAGGTGTCAGAAAACGAGTTTTTAAAAAGATTATGAGGGAGGAGAAAGGTCCAGAAGAATGGTAGGATAGTTTTAGCTTATCACTGTTTAAAGTAAAATGAGATGCACAGTCATGTGGGGGGAACATGTTTGAGGCTGTTAGAACATGGGATGAACATTTGGGAGAGGCTGTTGTGTGAAAGGCTTAAAGTAATCGTCCAGACCCATTTTTTCTTTGCATAATTATGTTCAATTCAAAATACCTAATCCACAAAAAATTATTCATTTTCCATACCTTATTTCCCTAAAAACATGACTTTTGTAAAAAGCACGGAAAAAACAACAGCCCCATTCCAGCCGTGGCGGGAAACATGCTGGTTACGTCACAGCAGGAAGCCTCCCAGCCCTGCCTGATACAGATACATGGAGACTCAGAAAAAAACATAATATTTGAAGAATTTTGGGTGTTTCTGATATTTTTTTTTGCGATATGGCATATACACTTGCATCCTTCATGGGTACAGCAAGAAAGCTGTACCTTTCCATAGAGCCTAGCACCCATTTCCGACCTATTTGGCCAGGTTATGTGTGTGCAGCCCCGGTAAGAGGGGGTGAGAGCCGCGCGGCAAGACAATGTGTTTCACACCGCGCGGCTCTCACCCGCCTCTTACCGGCGCTGCACACACATAACCTGGCCAAATAGGTCCGGAAATGGTTGCTAAGCTCTCTGCAAAGGTACAGCTTTCTTGCTGTGCCCATGAAGGATGCAATACTGTATATGCCATATCGCCAAAAAAATCTATCAGAAAACACCCAAAATTTTTCAAGTACTATTGTTTTTTTCTAGTCTCCGTGTATCTGTATGAGGCAGGGCTGGGAGGCTTCCTGCTGTGACGCCCACCGAGCCGTGGTGCGTCGTCTGCTGGCCATCAGTTTGTTTTGAGAGCTCGGGGGAATTTTCAGATTTTGAATGCGGATCATTTAAAAACGTGTGCCTGGATGAAAAAAAGGAACAACATATTGTTGATATACTCGATCATGGCTATATTTTGAGTGCATTAAATCGGGAATGATGAAAATGGTCGGACGATTACTTAAGAGAATCACCCAAGATTAAGACTGCCAATTTATGGTTTATGGCTGAAAGTAAACTACAGATCAATACTCATCACAAGACATCTGAGGGAGAAATATAAGGAAAAAAAGAAGAGCTGTTTGTGGATCTGGAAAAGGCATTGGACAGCATTGCGAGAAGAGCAATTATATGGGCATGACGAAGAAGGGCCAGAAGGGGAAAAAGGTGTTGTGTTACCTTGCTCTGTGCCTGAGGTCTTGATGATCCATCAGCCATGATCTGGAAGAACAGAAAAAATCACCCACGGAAGGATTGCCATCTCTTTCAACCACTGTTGACTGTTGTCAGAGATACAGTCGCTTCATACATCGATCAGACGGCAATTCCTATTAAAAGTTTCATCACATATTTCTTCCAATAGTAGTTATATAGTCACTGAACTATCCACATGCCAGGCGAGAAACATGCTGTGTCTTCCAATTTCACTAGGTAAGAGGCAGCTTTACTTAGGAAGCAATAATCATCAAAGTGAGACAAGATTTGAGTCCAGCACAGAAAGACAAGATCCTGAATGACAGGGTTGGAGGAGGCTTTAAAGGGTTGAAGGTCCAATTGTAAATATAGTACAGGAGGTAGCAAGAGCCTTTAAGGGCATGAGTGGAATTGTTGTGGTGATGGAAGAGGCCACAAAAAGGGGTGCAGAACAGAGATCCACGCAGCTGCTAGGTGCAGATGATTTTGTCTACAGCAGAGACAAAGGAGGAAGTTGAGAGGATACTTATAGATTGGAAGCAAGCAATGGAGAGAAGAGGTCTGAAGGTGAATATGGCCAAGACGAAGATGATGGTAACAGACAAGAAAATAGAGGAAAATATACAAGTGGAAAGGTTTCCCTGTGGAGTGTGCGGTAGTGGAGTGGGAGTCCACGCTATTCTTTGGCAAGGAAAGTGACAAGTGGTGCCATAAAAGATGTTCTGGACTAGGAAACGTGAATAGGGTGGTAGATTTCTGCTGTCCAGGGTGTGTAAGAAGAACCAACAGAGGCGGCCCGCCAGAAGAGGAGGAGGTAGAAACTATAGAAGTGGATGGTGGTATAATAGAAGAGAATCAGTTATGTTATCTTGTTGACATGTTAGATAGCGAGGGTGGAGTGGAGAGAGCAGTAAGAGCACGGCTACCAACTACATGGATGAAGTGGAGATATAGCAGGACTGCTGATAAACAAGAGTATTCTACTGAAAAACAGAGGAAGAGTATTTGAAGCATGTATAAGATCAGTATTACTGTATGGTTCTGAGACAGGGGCTTTGACAAAGAAGTTGGAGGATGTGTTGGTTGGTTGTGATGGGAGAATGTGGAGGTATACCGCTGGGATCACACGGAGACATGAAGTGTCCGGTGAAGTGAAGAGGTGGCAAGTAAAGGTGGATTGATGGTGCCAAGTGCAGTGCTGAGAGTAAGACGATCGAGGTGGTTTGGGCACATGAAGAGGAGAGAAGGTGGTGAGGCATTGAGGAGAGTTGATGAGAGTGGAAGTGCCAGGTCGCCATTCAATGGACAGGCCAAGGAAGACATGGAGGCAGTGTGTTGAAGAGGATCTGGCAGCATTAGACATTGAAGAGGTTGAGGCAATGGATAGAGATAATTGGAAGCATGTCATCAGCCCTCTAACCTCATAAGATACTATGGGAAAATCTGACATACACAGAAATAGATAAGGCTAAATTAGTGTTATGTTTTTATATGAATAAAATTAATTGTTTAAGGTATAGCCCCAGTGTTTGTGTTACCTTGCTCTGCTGCCTGAGGTCTTGATGATCCATCAGCCATGATCTGGAAGAACAGAAATAAAATCACCCACGGAAGGATTGCCATCTCTTTCACACACTGTTGACTGTTGTCAGAGATACAGTCAGCTTCATACATCGATCAGACGGCAATTCCTATTAAAAGTTTCATCACATATTTGTTCCAATAGTAGTTATAATAGTCACTGAACTATCCACAATGCCAAGGCAGAGAAGACATGCTGTGTCTTCCAATACACTAGGTAAGAGGCAGCTTGACTTAGGAAGCAATAATCATCAAAGTGAGACAAGATTTGAGTCCAGCACAGAAGAGAGAAGATCCTGAATGACAGCTGGAGGAGGCTGAAAGGGTTGAAGGTCCAATTGTAAATATAGTACAGGAGGTAGCAAGAGCCTTGAAGGGCATGAAGGATGGAAAGGCCCCAGGTCCATCGGGTGTAAGCAGTGATAGGTGAAATTAGCAGGAAGGACAGGTATCAGAAAACGAGTTTTTAAAAAGATTATGAGGGAGGAGAAAGGTCCAGAAGAATGGTAGGATAGGTTTAGCTTATCACTGTTTAAAGTAAAAGGAGATGCAGTGTCATGTGGGGGGAACATGTTTGAGGCTGTTAGAACATGGGAGGAACATTTGGGAGTGTGTGTTGTGTGAAAGGCTTAAAGTAGTCGTCCAGACCATTTCATCATTCCTGATTTAATGCAGTCAAATCATAGCCATTAACGAGTATATCAACAATACGTCGTCACTTTTTGTATCCAGTCAGCCGTTTTTAAATAATCCACAATCAAAATCTGCAAATTCCCAGAGTTTTCAAAATGCTCTCAAGGTTTGCAGACGCTCAGGCTCGGTGACATAGCATTAGGGAGGCTCATCTTCCCGCGCTTGATCAGAGAGGCACGTAAAAACAGAGATAAATATAGTACTTGAAGATATTTGGGTGTTTCTGATAGATTTGTTTTGCTATATGCCACATGCATGCATCCTTTATGGGTGCAGCAAAACAGCTGTGCCTTTCGAGAAAAGTTTGCACACGGAAAGGAGTGGCGTGTGTAGGAGTGGAGTGGCGGAGTGGCGTGTGGTGATTCACGCCTATAGTGTGTTGGGGCGAACAGTTGTGTTGAGAAACGGTGTGTAGTGAGGGTAGCGATGGACCACCACGACTGTGAGGCTTTGCCTCTTAACAAGACCAAGTAAACCAAGTAAACCAGTTGTGGAGTGGGCGTGCCCTGTGGTGAGAGACCCTGTGGTGTGGCTGTCACACTTTCTGCCTTCCCGCCCGCATATTTTCCAACTCTAAGCTGTAGTTAAGGCTAGTATGTGGTTTCCGAGTAATGAAGTTTGACTGTAGCTCCAAAACTAACCATAGGATTTTCTCGATAGTACCTTCATTGTGATTCCCACACACACATGGTTTAACCTTATTTACCAATCCATGTTTTGGAGAAGTGCCAGGTCCTCCTGCTGAACCTCAGGCTCTGCTAACACCTGTTCATCCACCTCGTACTCGGGCTCAAACATATAGGATCCCATGACAATCTGAGGTTAGTTTTCCTCATAGTATACACGACCAGCGTCATTTCTTTCGGTGTCAGATTGAGTATCGTACTCTAGATCTGTCACGGCGACAGATTCACTGTCTGACACCGAAGTACAATCGCTCATCATAACATTTGCCGACAGGTGTCAGACAGTGTCTGCGGGCGTCCCTGTTCTGACGTCATCAATAACAGTCGTAGCCCTGTTGGAGGGAAGATTTTTTTTTTCGCGCTCTTTTTACAAAAGTCGTGTTTTTACGGAAATAAGGCCTGGAAATCAATTATTTTTGGTGGATTAAGTGTTTTGAATGTACATTCAACATAATTCAGCAAAAAAAAATTGGGTCTGGACGATTACTTTAAGAGAATCATCAAGAGTAAGACTGCCAATTTATGGTTTATGGCTGAAAGTAAACTACAGATGCAATCTTCATCACAAGACATCTGAGGGAGAAATATAAGGACAAAAAGAAGAGGCTGTTTGTGGATCTGGAAAAGGCATTGGACAGCATTGCGAGAAGAGCAATTATATGGGCATGACGAAGAAGGGGCCAGAAGAGGAAAAGGTGTTTGTGTTACCTTGCTCTGCTGCCTGAGGTCTTGATGATCCATCAGCCATGATCTGGAAGAACAGAAATAAAATCACCCACGGAAGGATTGCCATCTCTTTCACACACTGTTGACTGTTGTCAGAGATACAGTCAGCTTCATACATCGATCAGACGGCAATTCCTATTAAAAGTTTCATCACATATTTGTTCCAATAGTAGTTACAATAGTCACTGAACTATCCACAATGCCAAGGCAGAGAAGACATGCTGTGTCTTCCAATACACTAGGTAAGAGGCAGCTTGACTTAGGAAGCAATAATCATCAAAGTGAGACAAGATTTGAGTCCAGCACAGAAGAGACAAGATCCTGAATGACAGCTGGAGGAGGCTGAAAGGGTTGAAGGTCCAATTGTAAATATAGTACAGGAGGTAGCAAGAGCCTTGAAGGGCATGAGTTGGAATTGTTGTGGTGATGGAAGAGGTCACAAAGGAGTGCAGAACAGGAGATCCACGGCAGCTGCTAGGTGCAGATGATTTAGTCTTGACAGCAGAGACAAAGGAGGAAGTTGAGAGGATACTTATAGATTGGAAGCAAGCAATGGAGAGAAGAGGTCTGAAGGTAAATATGGCCAAGACGAAGATGATGGTAACAGACAAGAAAATAGAGGAAAATATACAAGTGGAAAGGTTTCCCTGTGGAGTGTGCGGTAGTGGAGTGGGAGTCAACGCTATTCTTGGCAAGGAATGTGACAAGTGGTGCCATAAAAGATGTTCTGGACTAGGAAACCTGAATAGGGTGGTAGATTTCTGCTGTCCAGGGTGTGTAAGAAGAACCAACAGAGGCGGCCCGCCAGAAGAGGAGGAGGTAGAAACTATAGAAGTGGATGGTGGTATAATAGAAGAGAATCAGTTATGTTATCTTGTTGACATGTTAGATAGCGAGGGTGGAGTGGAGAGAGCAGTAAGAGCACGGCTAGCAACTACATGGATGAAGTGGAGATATAGCAGGACTGCTGATAAACAAGAGTATTCTACTGAAAAACAGAGGAAGAGTATTTGAAGCATGTATAAGATCATAAGACATTATGGGAAAATCTGACGTTAATCAGAAACAGATGATAATGACGACGATGAGGCCAAAGTAGTGGAGAGTATAGTGAGTTATGTTTTTATATGAATAAAATTAATTGTTTAAGGTATAGCCCCAGTGTTTGTGTTACCTTGCTCTGCTGCCTGAGGTCTTGATGATCCATCAGCCATGATCTGGAAGAACAGAAATAAAATCACCCACGGAAGGATTGCCATCTCTTTCACACACTGTTGACTGTTGTCAGAGATACAGTCAGCTTCATACATCGATCAGACGGCAATTCCTATTAAAAGTTTCATCACATATTTGTTCCAATAGTAGTTATAATAGTCACTGAACTATCCACAATGCCAAGGCAGAGAAGACATGCTGTGTCTTCCAATACACTAGGTAAGAGGCAGCTTGACTTAGGAAGCAATAATCATCAAAGTGAGACAAGATTTGAGTCCAGCACAGAAGAGATCCTGAATAACAGAACAAATCAACCCAATGTTTACCTCCATGGCGCTGTTGTCCCCGCCACCCTAGGGCCTCGCACCAACCCTGCAAATGTAAGGCACCATTACTAACTGTACTGCTTTGAGGCTGATCAGTAAATAACACACTGTAAAATTATCTCAAGTCAGTTAACATGGTCTGAAATGATGATGCAATTACTGAATGGTATACCAAGAGCATTGTCCAGTGTCTCTCAAACTGCGTCCATGCACAACAATACGATGGTCAACTTACCTCTTTAGGAAACACTGCTGTAATCACAGTCACCTTGGATAAAATGTCCCATAAGATAAATAACAGTTAATCTAGATATTATGCTTTGCTTATATCTGCTGGACAAAGTAAAATATAAAGTTTACTAATGCACTATAGTATACAGCCTTAACATCTGTAATCAAACGAAACTGCTGGCTCTAGACATAAAATAAACTGCTGGCTCTAGACATAAAATAAACTGCTGGCTCTAGACATAAAATAAACTGCTGGCTCTAGACACAAAATAAACTGCTGGCTCTAGACACAAAATAAACTGCTGGCTCTAGACATAAAATAAACTGCTGGCTCTAGACACAAAATAAACTGCTGGCTCTAGACATAAAATAAACTGCTGGCTCTAGACACAAAATAAACTGCTGGCTCTAGACATAAAATAAACTGCTGGCTCTAGACATAAAATAAACTGCTGGCTCTAGACATAAAATAAACTGCTGGCTCTAGACATAAAATAAACTGCTGGCTCTAGACATAAAATAAACTGCTGGCTCTAGACACAAAATAAACTGCTGGCTCTAGACATAAAATAAACTGCTGGCTCTAGACATAAAATAAACTGCTGGCTCTAGACATAAAATAAACTGCTGGTTCTAGACATAAAATAAACTGCTGGCTCTAGACATAAAATAAACTGCTGGCTCTAGACATAAAATAAACTGCTGGCTCTAGACATAAAATAAACTGCTGGCTCTAGACATAAAATAAACTGCTGGCTCTAGACACAAAATAAACTGCTGGCTCTAGACAAAAATAAACTGCTGGCTCTAGACATAAAATAAACTGCTGGCTCTAGACATAAAATAAACTGCTGGCTCTAGACATAAAATAAACTGCTGGCTCTAGACATAAAATAAACTGCTGGCTCTAGACAGAAAATAAACTGCTGGCTCTAGACAGAAAATAAACTGCTGGCTCTAGACACAAAATAAACTGCTGGCTCTAGACATAAAATAAACTGCTGGCTCTAGACACAAAATAAACTACTGGCTCTAGACATAAAATAAACTGCTGGCTCTAGACAGAAAATAAACTGCTGGCTCTAGACATAAAATAAACTGCTGGCTCTAGACATAAAATAAACTGCTGGCTCTAGACACAAAATAAACTGCTGGCTCTAGACAGAAAATAAACTGCTGGCTCTAGACATAAAATAAACTGCTGGCTCTATAGACATAAAATAAACTGCTGGCTCTAGACAGAAAATAAACTGCTGGCTCTAGACAGAAAATAAACTGCTGGCTCTAGACACAAAATAAACTGCTAGCTCTAGACAGAAAATAAACTGCTGGCTCTAGACATAAACTAAACTGCTGGCTCTAGACAGAAAATAAACTGCTGGCTCTAGACAGAAAATAAACTGCTGGCTCTAGACATAAACTAAACTGCTGGCTCTGGACATAAAATAAACTGCTGGCTCTGGACATAAAATAAACTGCTGGCTCTGGACATAAAATAAACTGCTGGCTCTGGACATAAAATAAACTGCTGGCTCTAGACATAAAATAAACTGCTGGCTCTGGACATAAAATAAACTGCTGGCTCTAGACACAAAATAAATTGCTGGCTCTAGACAGAAAATAAACTGCTGGCTCTAGACACAAAATAAACTGCTGGCTCTAGACATAAACGAAACTGCTGGCTCTAGACATAAAATCGCCTGGGCAGCAAGACAGGAATGAATATACAGGTAAGTTCCATGTAACGTTTATTGGCTCATCCTGCACCAGTTTTACTTGGCCTTCTTATCCTTCTTGAACTTGGCCACTCTGAGGGCCTTAAAGTGCTGTTTTCTGATGTGGTTGTGCACTTTGTTGAGGACGAGGTTCCTGCTCTGCCTGGCACGACCCAGCTTGTACCGGTCAAAGTCAGTCATGTTGGAACGCTGAAAGGTATGCGCCAGTTAGAGAGAGAGAGAGAGAATGCATACTCGAAGGATTGAAAGATTTTAGGGATGGGGATTAAGAAGTGACAAAAAGTAGTCAGGCCGCCTTCACACGAGGTTTTTCTCCCGGGCGGTAGTCTGGCCGTGCGGGTGGGTGTCTAAGAGGCAGGTCTTCACACGCGCGGTTTGTCTGCAGCAGTGCACAGAAGGCCTCCATAGACTTCTAGAGTATTCTAAACCGCCTGGCGCCGCACGGGTTGGCAGTGCACGCGGCCGGTATATCATTGCCGAGCGGGAATTAAGCTGTGCGGCCAGTGTGTGATGGGCCTCATTGAACTTCATTGATTTCTAAACCGCGTGGGAAAAAACCTCTCGTGTGAAGGCGGCCTAAGACAGATCAGCCAGTGACTCACCACAACATCCTTCTCCAGGTTCTTGCTCCACTTGGACTTGGCAAAATCCTCGTTGATTTTAGCCTCTTCCCACACACCCCTCAGGATCTTTGACCTCTGGCTGCGGTTAATCTTAATCTGCAATGACACACATCAATCAAATAACTGAAAATCCAAAGGCTGCCTAAATAATCCTTGTGTATAACGGCAAAGAAACAGACAAGGCCCATTATCTAGAAATGCAATTTAGACACCTAACTTTGCTTTTTGAAGATGTAAGAAGTGTCTGGCTGTACAGTATAAAACCTCTCGTATTCGGACCCTCATTATTCGGACTTTGACGTTATTCGGACTTTTTTTTTTTTTAGGGGTCAAAATTTCCTAGCTATATAATATACACCTAGGATTTTTTTTTTTTTTTTTTTTTTTATATACATATCACCCCATATATAATTCCCCCATTATTCGGACCACTCCTTGGCCCAATTAGTCCGAATATGAGAGGTTTTACTGTTATTATTTATGTTTGAGCAAGAGAAAGAGAAAGAGAGAGAGAGAGGGAGAGAGAGAGAGAGAGAGAGAGAGAGAGAGAGAGAGAGAGAGAGAGAGAGAGAGAGAGAGAGAGAGAGAGAGAGAGAGAGAGAATATGGAAGATGGTTACGAGCACAAAATAAAAAAGCTGGTAAGGGTAAACAAGTAAAGCTGCTATCATGAACTCACCATCCACACATGTACAGTCACACACACACACACAACGTACAGTCACACACACACACGTGCAGTCACACACACACACACACACACACACAAACACAAACGTAGACAGAAATACATACTCACTAACATACATACAAACAGACATACGCATAAAATAAGTTGTGAAAAATATTTGTAAGATCGTTTAAGAGGGTGTGTATGTGTGCGCGCGTGTGTATGTGTGCGTGTGCGTGCGTGCGTGCGTGCGTGCGTGCGTGTGTGTGTGTGTGTGTGTGTGTGTGTGTGTGTGTGTGTGTGTATGTGTGTGTGTGTGTGTGTGTGTGTGTGTGTGTGTGTGTGTGTGTGTGTGTGTGTGTGTGTGTGTGTGTGTGTGTGTGTGTGTGTACATTGACCTCATCTTACTGTAACACATGGCACTTTAATTCCTCAGGACTCTAACACAGCACTTCTAAGAGACACATCGGCACCCTCCCCCACCTCAGACACAACCCAAGACAACTCACCAAGTACTTCGTTAGGAACATCTCCGAAAACTTGAAGGCCTGCCGGGGAACACCTGAGCACGGCCCGTCAATCAGCGCCTGTCAGGGAGGACGAGAAGATGGACTTGGTAATAGGGCTTTAGGATTCATTGCCAGGAGTGTTAAAAGTAAAAGTGCTGAGGTTATTCTAAAGCTTTATTTGGCTCTAGTCAGACTTCACCTAGACCAGAGGTCGGCAAGCCAGAATTCGAGGAGAGCCAGTTTCTTCAAACTTGGCAGGGCAGCAGATGGAGCCACAGTGTACATTATGAATGGAAATGACGAACAAGTACAAGTTAATAAATAATAAGTACAATAATTCATTCTAATATTTCCCTAGAGACCCAGGACCTGGTCACACACACTGTTGTGCTGCGGCTGTCTAGGCCTGTATTTTATCTCTGATTTTTTTCAACGGTAATTTGGACACTTTTAATTAAGTAGGTGGCAGGAGCCGCACAGGCCTCTTGAAAGAGCCGCATGTGGCTCCGGAGCCGCAGGTTGCCGACCGTTGACCTAGACTATGCTGTTTTGGTCTCCGTATTACAAGATTGCTATAGCCTTGTTGGAATCAGTGCAGAGAAGGATAGCCAAAATTATACATGGGATGCGTAACTTTAGTCATGGGTGGAGAATGGAGATTGAAGCTTTTGAATCTACTCGCTGGAGAGGCGTAGAGTAACAGGTGAATTGATGTAAGTAATTAAGTGGTTTAAAGGATATAATAAGGGAGATGTAGGAGAGATTCTTAGGGTTAGTAAGGGTAAGCAGGATTAGTAAGGGTAAGCAGGATAGAACAATAAGTAACGGATCCAAATTGAAAAAATGTAGATTAAAAGGGATCGGAAGAAATCGGTTCATAAATAGTGGTAGACAATTGGCATAGATGAAACAATCAGGCAGTTAGTGTGGAATTAATTAAGGAATTTTAAAAAGAATACAAGACAATTTATGGATAGGGATGTGAGGTGGGTGTAGGTCGTGATAAGTAACAGGAACTACCACGTGTAGGTTTCCCGGCCTCTTGTAGCTTCCTTATGAACAGCACAAAACGAGGTGAGCAAATTTAAAAAAAGCAAAAAGGAGATCAAATAGACAGGATAACAGAACACATCAGAAATTTTATAGGACAACTAGCCGCAAAGCCGCCCGGCGGGCGGACTTTTTGGCTAGCTCCTGCGGAGGGCTATTGGTGGGCCTTCGGCCCACCACCTGTGTTTGGTGGGCCTTCGCCCCACCAAACACAGACTCTCCAGATAGCCCCTTGTAACTTTCCTGAAATCATGGATGTAGAAATGTATGTATTAACGCCAACCCATTCACATCACCCCAACCCATTCACTCACCCATTACCCATCACCTCCCACCCATTCACTCACCCATTAACCATCACCCCCCACCCATTCACTCACCCATTGCCCATCACCACACACCCATTCACTCACCCATCACCCATCACCCTCCACCCATTCACTCACCCATCACCCCACACCCATTACCCATCACCCCACCCATTCACTCACCCATTACCCATCACCCTACATTCCTTCCTACAGGAACTAGGCTTCCTCAATTCTCGCAACCCACTTTTGTTTTCACAATTCTCGCTAATAGGCTGCTAAAAAAAAAAAAAAAAGTGATCGGATCATCTCATAAGTGGGCTTATGACCTTCCCCTGGTCAACCTGATTCCAAAAATGTGCCATATGAGGTGTTTGCGCCACGGGGGGCGGAACCTATACCACACACACACAGACAGACAGACACACTTTCGCTTATATTATTATAGACAAGGTGAGGACGTGAAATACTGTACATTGAATTAACATAAAACAGAGTAAAATGAGATCAAATAAAGTAACAACATGAATCAGTCAACTAATCAACTCATAACACTGGCAATGAGCGGGGTTTTTTTTTTTTTTTTTTGCCCTTAGCCAGTCCTTGGTGATGTAAACAAAAAAATTTAATAAATACCAACAACTGTTACCAAATAATCCTATCCAGCACAACACCCACCACCAGCCCCACCACTCACAACACCCGTCACCATCACCACTCACAACACCCACCACCAGCCCCAACACTCACAACACCCATCACCATTACCACTCACAACACCCATCACCATCACCATCACCAGCCCCACCACTCACAACACCCGTCACCATCACCACTCACAACACCCATCACCATCACCAGCACCTCACAACACCCGTCACCATCACCACTCACAACACCCACCACCATCACCATCACCAGCCCCACCACTCACAACACCCGTCACCATCACCATCACCAGCACTCACCTTGTTACAGTCAATGACGTCCACAATGGCCGCCAGCTTGCCCCGGTATGGCCCCTCATTGAGGTAGGCCACCCGGCCGATCTGGATCAGCTTACGAAACGTCTGCGGAACACACGGGAGTAAAGTCACAACACCACAAAGAGTCACAGCCTAACTATGTCATGAGTGACATCAAGATTCTGTACAGCTACATGGAAGTGTCTTGTGGTGGAGGTGACAAGTTATTATATATTTATTGCTATATATATACGGTACAGTCATAGAGTATAGAGTCATATAGTACAATCATTGATGAGGCAACGACTTAACATTGACTGGAGTGATTTCTTGGGCATGGAGACAGACTCAGAGGCCAACTGGCAAAGGTTTGGGAGCGAGCTACACGGCCATCAGGGAGTGCGTCCCTAAAAGCCTATTCAAACACAAGTGCAGCATGAGGAGGAGAGCCAACCACCCCATGGACAGGAGGTTGTGGCCAGAAATAAATCAAATGAAAGTAGAGGCTCTGGGAGAATGACAATGGCACTGAACAATGGCAACCCGGCTATTAGTATTCAAACTACAAAAAAGAATTTCTATAAATGTGCAACTACGTGACGGAAACTGAGAGACAGTTTATAATTTAATAAGATATGCATATATCACCAAACCCTTGGTGAGGGTTTATGGAACTGTCGCCGATAGGAATTCTCGCTAAAACACCAATCAAGAACTCTCGCCAATAATAATCAAACGCTTGCCGACGAAGAAATGTTCAGCGCCAGGTCCACTAGTAATAGATGAAAATGAAGAATAATGGATATTTAATTATTGGACAACACATTTTTCGCTTGTCCCAAAACACTAAAACTGCAGTTTCGTATTGGTAACATAACCCAACCTAACTGCGCTCCCCCATGACCCCTGCCGCTCGTTCAATAACCTAACCTTGACATTGGTTAACTGGCCATCATAACCTAACCCTGTTCAGGCTTTTCAATCAATCAATCATTGGGGACATAAGACGGGGGGCGCGTCGCCTCGCCCACACTACGACGCCACTCCCGGGGGTCACCACGCGCGAGTCCCCACGCAGACTCCTTTCCCATACCAAACAACTCTCGACAAGAAGCATCAACTTGCCCCAGCCACGAGCCTTGTGGGCACCCCCTTGGCCTCCTCCACGCCGGATTGTCTCTAACAGATATAACCCGGTGTGAAGGATCGGTTTCAGGGAAGCGTTTCACATGCCCATATAGCCGAAGTTGGCGCTGACAGCCTATACAGGTAATAGGCCTGTAAATAAAGGCCAGGCCAGGTAATAATTCAGTCTCACGGTGCAATCGCTGATTTGACACGTAATCATCGCAACGATTTCCCATGATTTTGCGGACACTTATTACCAAAGGCATCGATTTGCCTCTTCATAGCATCAATAGTAACAGTCCTAGGCAGAGGAGTGGGACAGGAGACTAGAGCAGAAAGACGGGGCCCTGTGTACGGTGTTAGGGCTGTATGGGGACAGAAAGGAAACTGAAAGTATTGTAAACCTCACCAGTGTTCCTAACGCAGTGTTGGGAGATCAGAACACAAAATAGACAATAAAGTAGGATGATAATAATCAAAGGATTGAAAACTGATCAAAATGTCTTTCCCAGGTAAAATAAACAGGGGAAGAGTTAACAAGTTTTGTTAACGAAGGAGACGAAGTGGAAGAGGACCTATGAAGCGATACTAAGCGTCTAAGGTCACAATAATAATAAGAAGAAGACAAGCGACTTGAAGATCCGGACCTTTGTCCTCCTGCACAGGTACCGACAACGCCAAATACTCCCGCTGAGTGGGAGTATAACTGGGAGATGAGCGCATAACCCCGTGGGCTATGCCAATCCGCCGTAAGACTTCTTGACGTGACCAGGCTTCAGGCTATTCCTGGTATTTGATCCCGGAATGCAGAAACACGGGCTAAAGTTGATTAAATTTACATTTTGGGTGATGTGATTTAGAGATCACGAACTGGATCTGTCACCGAACACAGGAACACTCGTCGACGTGAAAAATTGGAACACTCGCCGACGTAGGCGAGAATTCCTATCGGCGACAGTTCCAGGTGCCCTGGTGGGAAGACACGGAAATGCTTATGTGTGCTGCCACGGTCCAGGTTGCCAAAATCTAGGATTTTCCCCTTAGAGTTAAGCAAAACTTAAGTATATTCCCCTTAGATTTTTACAAAACTTTCGATCTTTTTATTGTTTTATAATGGTTAGATAGAATTCCTATCGGCGACAGTTCCAGGTACCGTTTTAAGTAGTGCCGACCGGGGTAATTTGGTCCTTCCAACGGACCGGTTCTATTCGGACCGCCATTTTTGCTTTGGTGTTTGTTTCAATATAAATAAGAGTGTAACAGTTTTGAATATCCCATGTAGTAAAACAACCATTTTAACATTTCTAGTATTAATATGAATATAAATATCGATATGTAACTGAACCCAGAAACCAAAATAGAAAATGAGTAAAATGACAGCAAAAAAAAGTTGCGGCAAAGTTTGTTTACAAAATCAGCTGATTTGGCGAACTTTCATGGGATTCAAATACGAGATGGAGTACATTCTTGTAAATAAGCGTATATAGAGGGTTTTTCCTCTACTTTAACATGAAAATATCAAAAATGCTCTATCTTGTCTCATTTTTGTATGATCAATGCTCAGTTTGGGTCCGTATTTACCCCGGTGACAAAAACACTCGCGGGGTAAATTGGACCCAGTGTAATGTACCCCTCACGGCATATCACGGTGAGGATTAACTGTTTATTTGCACTTGTTTCTTTTGTTTCAGATTGTTGAATGCTAATATGGAATTAGTTTAAGGGTGCTGGTATATAAATTAAGGGTAAATTTTTACTCAAGGACCAGAATTCTCTACACAATTGGGAGAATGATTTCTGTTTACCTTAATGGATACGGTAAATGTGCAGTTTCAACCAATACTTCCTATAAACCAATACTCTCCTGACATAACTGGGGGGCTATGCCCACTCATACCTCCCTGCTAGTTAACTAACCTAACATGGGCATTGATTACGTAACCTAACGGTATTATTTTACATTAGGACCGAAATTCTCTACACAATTGGGAGTGTGGTTCTGTTTACCTTATTTAATTCTAGGAAACATTTTCTCTGAGTTTCCGTCGCAAATCATTACTTTCGAAGATAATGACATGTTCATAGGGAGGCGAGAGCCAAGTGTTTACGTGCGCCTGACTCTTCTTCCTCTTGTGACCTGCATCGCCTCTGTTCTTCCCTTGCCGCGGACACTTTTTTAATGCAGATTTGACATTAGTTTGGAGGTTAAAGCGTGTGTTAGGTTAGGTTAGTGAGTCAAAAGGTGGGATTAGGTTAGTTTAATTTTCATATCTCCTATACACTCGGTTCTCCTTCCTATTAAAAACATCTTATATCTCCGAAAGAAGTGCTTTGTGACGGAAGCTCATAGAGAATGTTTCCTAGAATCCAATAAGGTAAACAGAAACCATACTCCCAATTGTGTAGGGAATTCTGGCCCTAGTGTAAAGTATTACTAAATTAAGTAACAATGCTTAGAAATTATAAAAGAAAAACTAACATAGACCTAGAAAAAGAAGAAAGACTAGGAACTCAAAGACTGGAACCCAAACGTGTGCGTGTTGGTCATCCTTTCCGCCTAACCAGAGAATGTGAAGAACAGCTCACATAATGTTTGATAGTGTCCATGGGCATGGTATGACATGTTTAAGTTTTTGGAAGTTTGTCAAATTTTTAAGAAATATATTTTTTTTATATACTATATATGACCAATTTACCCCAGAGTTCGGTCCGATTTACCCCATTTAGTGTAACAATGCGGTCCGCACTTCGCAGTGTATTGCTAACAGAGCTATAATGGAAATTTGTTCAAACTTTAATGACATGTAGGTAGTGACCCTCCTATGATTGTATTAACTTTTTGTTTGTTTATTTCAATAGATATGGAAACTAGATCAGTTTGTCAAAACCAGGACCAAATTACCCCGGTCGGCACTACTATCACGTTTCGTTCCCATAATAACTTCATAAGGAGTATTTCTGAGCGAATGCCGGACGTTTCGCCCCCGCCCAATCGCGGACGTTTCGCCCCCATTTGCGGACGTTTCGCCCCCCATTTGCGAACGTTTCGCCCCACTCGCGGACGTTTCGCCCCCCGGAAATTACTATACTGTTTCAAAACTGTTCATCAAATGACTACAAAATCATCAGAAATACTGATAGATTTGTTTACGCACAAAATGATGACGAAATGCTGTTATGGACCGGTCTTAAAGGGACAGTGTACTTCGAATTCCGTACTATAGTCAAAACAGGATTTGAGTGATAGTCGATTTTTCTACGATAATTCCCATATTTCTTCTTCAAATCTCTCCAAATTTTGACACACTTAGTTTCTAACCAATACCTAACTACACGTCAATATTTCTGATGATTTTGTAGTCATTTGATGAACAGTTTTGAAATAATATAGTAATTTCCGTGGGGCGAAACATCCACGAATGGGGGCGAAACTTCCGCTAATGTGGGGCGAAACGTCCATGGGGCGAAACATCCGGTTACCACCCACACACACACACAGACCCACCCCCCACATACACACAGATCCCCCGACCCCACACACACACAGACCCCGACCACACACACACACAGACCCCCCCACACACACTCACATATAGGCGCCCCCCTCCCCTCTAATATACTGGCAGAGCTAAAATAGGCTGGCATAGGCCTAAACACGGGGTAGGCCTTGTTCCTGGGACACTAACAGACATACATAACCTACATAACACTAAATCAGACGTAAAAAATCATCCTTCATCCCTCTCGACAGCCATCACAGCCTATTTTCGGCAATATATTATCGTTCAACCTATATTTATCACTTCATAGTACTCTTATCATCACTAATATGCCATAAATAGGGTATTTAAGGGTAAATCTCACCTGATTTACTCTTAAATGCGTCTGTATATCCTGGATAAGAAGTAAACACGGCCGCCCAGCTGGGTCCTGAACGCTGATTGGCTGACAGAGTAGCCAGGCCGCTGATTGGCTCGTGGGAATTCTGAGGTTACGAGGTACCGATTACGTATTTATAACGAATATTCGCTTTTTTATTCGTGCACTGATATAGGATTGCATTACCTTGTTCAAAACACCAGCTCTTTTTAAGACTTTTCATATAAAAGTCTCCGATATTTAAGGCCTACACAAAAGAAATAGGATGCAATCGTTTAGTAATCCCGTAATTTTAGCGTATTTTGTTGATAATTCTTTTTTTACACTTCAACCAGGGGGATTTGTGTATTTTAATATATTTCATTATTTCCGCATCGTTTTATGTATAAATCGCGAGCTTGGTGGCTACATTTAGTTTTTATATTTTAAGGGGTATTTATTTAAAATTTTACGTCATCCTTGTTCCTCCTTCTGAATGAGCTGTGAGGTTATTTGTGTGTGATTTGCTATGCCTACAGCCACAGTGTGTCTGTGTGTGCCTATGTGACGTGTTTTACGCGTGTTTACTGGAGGAATACATCTGACTAAAGTGGTTGAAAGGGTCAAATTATCGAAAAAACAAAACATGTATTGCTCCATGGTTTAAACACTGCACTAGGATCTGTTACTGTTTACAAGATACACAAATCATATAGTATTTACCCATATTTTATCACGAATTATAGAACCTTTATTAAAAAGTCGATCTGTGTTGTTGTAAATTTGCGTTTTTTTCGGGCATATTTTGATAACCAATATTTCATTAATTCCTAGTTATTTCATTGGTTTTTTAGGCTTATTGTGTCCTATTTAACTATATTTTACTATATCCGTGTTGATTTAATCATTATATTATGTATTTGATGTGTTTTGGTTTAGTAAAGGATAGGGAGCTGGGCTGCCGGCAACCCGCCGCCTGTGACGTCACAGCGTGTTTACCTGTTGGGGCCGCGGGGGTTGTTCATGGCTATGGGAGCATTAATAGCCTTGTAACACGGCATTACTGGCTGTATGCAAGGCTGAGCAAAGGTAAATAGGGAGAATATCAATGCACAAACCCGAAAATACACTCAAATAGGTGAAATATTGGCTGTGATGGCTGTAGAGAGGGAGGAAAGATGAGTTCTGACGTCTATGATTTGGTGTTATGTAGGTAATGTATGTGTTAGTGTCCCAGGAACCAGGCCTACCCCATGTTTAGGCGTATGCCAGTATATTAGAAGGGGGGCGCCTATATGTGTGTGTGTGCGTGTAAAGGGAAGGGTCTGTGTGTGAGGGGGGGTCTGGGTGGGTGTTGGGGGGGGGGTATATAGGAAAGTGTGGTGTGTGTGTGTGTGTGTGTGTGTGTGTGTGGGTTACAGAGATACCCTTACAAATAACACCATACATTCTGTTATCAAGAAGAATAACCTATTTAAAACCAAATTTTTGAACACCCAAAACTTTTTTTTTTTACACCCAAAGCCTCTTTCTTAGCACCCAAAACCCCTTCCCTAACCTCCAAAAACCTCTTTCCCTCCTTTCCTAACCTCCAAAAACCTCTTTCCCTCCTTTCCTAACCTCCAAAAAACCCTTCCATCTTTCCCCAACCCCTAAAAACCCTTCCTTAACCTCCAAATACCCTTCCTCAACCTCCAAATCACCCTTTATGCTCCACCTACTAACCTCCTGTGATGAATCCCAACTTAACAGTGAGATATCTGTATATTGAAAAGCATCACACCAGCGCCTTAAGGCCGAGTCACACTATACCTGCATGTCAACCCACCGTAACCTGACTGCCACATAAGAACATAAGAAAGTTAGGAAGCTACAAGAGGCCGTGAGACCTACACGTGGTAGTTCCTGTTACCAAACACTACCTATATCCACCTCTCTTCCCCATCCATGAATTTATACAGACTCCTTTTAAAGACCCCAATAGATTCCGCATTGACCACCTGACGACTTTGTCCATTCCAATCATTCACCACCCTTTAGGTGAACCAGTTTCTCCCAATTTCCTTTAAATGCCCTTTATTCTTCCTTTCCATTCATCTATTCAAAGTGGAACTGTCGCCGAAAATTTCCACGACGGCGAGTGTTCCACCGTTAGCGAGTTATCGGTTGGTGTTTCGGCGAGAATTCCTAACGACGACAGTTCCAGAAAACGGCGAGGTTAGGTTACGTAATCAATGCACAGGTTAGGAATCTTGACCATAGGTAGTGGATGAAACTGCATATTTAACACTGTAGTCAATAAGGTAATAAGGCTGTTGTATAAAAAAAAATAACAACCCGAACTCGGCCGCCAACCCTACAGACCACCGTCACCACCCATTTCGTAATTCACACTTATAATCCAAGTCACTCTATCCCATGCCTGCATTGCCTGGTTCCTGCAGGCCGGGCAACCAGCCTACAGCAACACGTTTTCCCTAATTTGTCCCCTGCCTCAGCTGTGGTCATTTGTTTACATCTCCAAGTTCTAACTTTCATCACCTTATTACAGCATCCATAGTTATTCACGCTATTTGTAACCCTTCACAATAGATCCTTGACTCCTATTTCACACGATCATATCATCATTTTCTAGTTTTGATGTAAGATGACGGTGATAATTGAAGATATAAGAGACATACCTTCTGGGGCATGGCCGCTTGTTATGATGGAGACACTGGAAGGACTTCGGCTATCTCATCCACATCATAAAATATTACAATTAACAAAGGAAACTCATCATATGTATCATTTTTTGTATCACTAAATTATTTCAATCATTATTTGGGCATTTAAATTATCTTAAAAGGTTTAACTAATTGTTTAGATCTACGTTTGATAAAATATATAAAATAGATTAAACAAATTGTTACCGTACATATATAGATAATTTATAGATCAATTTTAGAGTGATTTATTGCTTTCTATTTTTTTTTTTTTGAACACTTGAATAACTTGTATCTTACCTATCTATCTAAATATCTATCTAAACTCGTATCCAAAATAACAGACAAGTTCGCAAACATTTCGCAAATACTACTTTTTGGACAATTCACTTACTATAAAGTTTTCAATTAATATTTCGAGTAAGTTTTTAAGCTTTTTTAATCTATCTACGTATATTTTATATATATCACAAAAACTTTTACACCCTCCGTCCCTGAAGCGATCTTTTCCAGCCTCAGCCAAACACCAACCATGGGGAAGGAGGTAAGGCTCTTTATATCTCGAAATTTTCACTTAATCATGAAATATCCATTACTTATACATGACACAATTAACATATATAAGCATGGGTAATAGTGTCAGGCGGATGAATAGGACGTGATAGGCGTAACGACGGTGATATAGTAGATTTAATATGTGATGCAAAATGTAAACAAACAATGGTGTGGATGAGGCCGCTCCTCCAGGAGGCAGGTGCTCCAGCAGGCCTGCACGGGCTGCTGCCTGCAAGGCACAGACACCACCCACGTACACCCTGCGTCTTTATCCATGAATTTATTTAGGTAAAGAGGTAAATATGCAGTTTCAACTAATACTCTTGACTTCACTGGGGGTTTGCGCCCCCTACTGTAGATAACACTAAAGTCGCCAGGACAACGTTTGAGTAGTGAAAATTGAAACCGTATATACTTGCAGATACAAAGAATAAAACAACGCTGAAACAGGGTAGATTACAGTCATGATATAAACTACTGTGTATCATCTTCAGTGGCACATACAAATTGGTAGTGATGCTATAATTAGTAATATTTGGCGGCTGGCGACCAAAGTGTTATCTACGGTAGACCCCCTGTTAATTAATTAACCTAACCTCGATTACGTAACCTAGCCTCGCTGATTAAACACTAATTTTAGGCAAGGATAAACAGGTCAGTGTCTCAGAAAATGACCGCGCAGTCCTCGTCCATTTTTAGTCTTTGCCCCCTCCAGACCCCTACTTAGACCGTGTTATTTGTCATTACCGACGGCTGTTGTAGGGGTTTGAAATACTCCTTATGATGAAAACAAAACGTTCAGGATATTTAAAACCACCGATCGTGTATTGGTTTAAACTGCACTTATACCAAAATACTTGAATGTAGACCCAGTCATGTTATGCATATTGACCTTTATTTAGTGTGTTAAACTGTGACTGATGTAGTGGTGAGGTGGTGATGGTGTAGTGATCCTGTGACCCCCTGAGAGAGAGAGAGACCCTCACCCTGACCCCTGTTTGCCCCCCTCACCCTGACCCTGACCCCTGTGTTTGCCCCCCTCACCCTGACCCCTGTGTTTGTCCCCCCTCACCCTGAACCCTGTGTTTGTCCCCCCTCACCCTGAACCCTGTGTTTGTCCCCCCTCACCCTGAACCCTGTGTTTGCCCCCCCTCACCCTGAACCCTGTGTTTGCCCCCCCTCACCCTGAACCCTGTGTTTGCCCCCCTCACCCTGAACCCTGTGTTTGGCCCCCCTCACCCTGAACCCTGTGTTTGCCCCCCTCACCCTGAACCCTGTGTTTGCCCCCCCTCACCCTGACCCCTGTGTTTGCCCCCCCTCACCCTGAACCCTGTGTTTGTCCCCCCTCACCCTGAACCCTGTGTTTGCCCCCCCTCACCCTGAACCCTGTGTTTGCCCCCCCTCACCCTGAACCCTGTGTTTGCCCCCCTCACCCTGACCCTGACTCGTGTTTGCCCCGCAGACGGAGGCCACCTGCACCATCAGGACCAGGAAGTTCCTCACCAACCGCCTCCTCAACAGGAAGCAGATGGTGAGTACCACAAGGCGCGGCACGTCGTCATGGACTCAAGTACTGCCGTGGACCGAAGCAATAGGGTGTCTCTTTATACCGAAATACACCCATGGTTACAGGGAGTTTCGTACACAAGTTGTTTCGTACCCAGGATTTGTTAGTAGTTTCCTACACTGATTTTGAGTAGTTTCGTACATACCTGGTGTCGTTTCGTAACTAGTAGTCAAGTTCAAATCTGAGCTGAGTGTACGAAACGACTATGGTTTCCTATAGATTACGAAACAACTTGTGTACGAACTGACTGCCTAAATATAACAAAATATACAGAAATGCATATTTTAAACTCAAGTCTTATGTTAATTAATATCATATTAAAGTAGATATTGGTATTAGAAGACAATTGACCGTGTAAAAAACCTTATTTCTGTATATTTTGGTATGTGTCTGGGTGTATTGCGGTATTAAGAGTATCTTGTTACCGAAATACACCCAAACACGTTCTTAAAATAGATGTATTATTTTTTCTTGATGCCATATAAAAGTATATTTTGGTATCCGTATATTTTTGGTGTATTTCGGTATTAAGATTTAAAAAAAAAAAAAAAAAATAATAATAATAATAATAATAATAATAATCCTAAAATGAAGCAAATATTTTAGTCTTTCACAAGGTAGTAAACGAAATATGGCAGAGTTTATAGAATTAATCTTGACCTCAATGCCATATAGTCACACTACCACCATTGTTGCAGTTTCATTATAGATTCTTAGCAAAGTTATTGTGTAATGAGATGAGAAAACCTTTAAATAGACAGCTTCAAAGTGTTACAATCAATTAGAAGAAGAATACTAAAGCCAAGAATTATATTTACAGTATTGCAGCAGGTGGTGATAATCTTGACACTGTACTCTTGGCCAATGATTCACACACACACACACACACACACACACACACACACACACACACACACACACACACACACACACGTTTGACTTGATAATCTTGACAATATGTACTCTTGGCCAATGATTCACACACACACACACACACACACACACACGTTTGACTTTATTAACCTTTCATTAAGTAGGCCGTCACGTGTCCCATCTCTCCTTACATCTTTCTAATATTATTTTCATCCTAAGGCACACAGGAAAGAAGAAAGAAACACAGCAATAACATAACATACAGACAAGAGGGAGTCCACTTATGCCCGTATTCGTAGTCACATACCATGATTGTACGTGGTCATTGTTCACTTTTTGTCTTGTCCTAATTAAATCAATATGTCATGCCAGCTCTGTTGTGATTGCAATAGGAGTACTGTATGATTGCTCTAGTACTTTCCATGGCAGTTACAAGATCAAGTGAATCATTTTGACTTGAGTAGAAATGGAACAAAATCATAGCAATTACCACGAGCGATCATGGTATGTGACTACGAATACGGGCCTTAATCCTATCCCCCCTCCTCACCCCGCCCTTCTCCCCGCAGATTGTGGACGTGCTGCACCCTAACCGCGCCACCGTGCCCAAGACAGAGATCCGGGAGAAGCTAGCCAAGGTAACACTTCAGCGCCACCCTACCTCTCAGTTCAGTTCAGTTGTGGGTCGGGAGTCAGGCCTTTTTCAACGGCACTCCCTGACGTGTTTCTTCTTGCTGTCTGGGTCTTTAATTTGTTTTCTTCTCTTATTCTATCTTATTAGTTTCTTTCTTCTTATTTTCTCTGGTCATCCAAAAACTGTTGCTCCATGCACGGCTCTTTACCTCATGTATTGCAGACTGTTCATTCATTCATCTATTTATTTGTTGTTATTAATTTATCCTGTATATCTACTTATTCTCATCCCTATTCTGTCCATCTCCCTAATGCAAGAGTTAACTAGTATCTTCACTCTTTCATCCCCTTCACTGGTAAACTCTGGAGCGAATTTTGTTTCTATTTTTCCACCTTCCTACGACTTAAATTTTTTCAAGAGAGGAGTAACGACACCTCCTGAACTTTTTTTTTTTGTTGTTTTGCCCCCATCACCCCTTTTTATATTCTCTTACTGTCTTCTTTATAGGGACTGGCAATTAGTGAGCTTTTTGTTTGCCCTTGGCCAGTCCTTTGTGATGTAAAAAAAAAACGTACCGAGAGTCCCATGAAGGGCGAGCGACAACCTTCGTCGACTGAGGAAGGTTACCATAAAAGGGATATTTTTCGGAACGTAGAGCAGCTAAGACGGTGGAAGGTGGGCACAAAGACATGGGTACCTCCGTGTCTTTGTGCCCACCTTCGCTGCTGGTCTTCCTTCCAAAACAAAGCCCTCTTATGGTAAGCGAAGGTCAGCCTTTCGTCGTTCCTCGCTCTACCGCCATGACTCTGTACAGGCCTTAGTATCCCGTACGTGTCATATTTCCATTATTGTCTTCACATTCTCATATTTCCATTATTGTCTTCACACTCATATTTCCATTATTGTCTTCACACTCTCATATTTCCATTATTGTCTTCACACTCTCATATTTCCATTATTGTCTTCACACTCTCATATTTCCATTATTGTCTTCACACTCTCATATTTCCATTATTGTCTTCACACTCATATTTCCATTATTGTCTTCACACTCTCATATTTCCATTTTTGTCTTCACACTCATATTTCCATTATTGTCTTCACATTCTCATATTTCCATTATTGTCTTCACACTCATATTTCCATTATTGTCTTCACACTCATATTTCCATTATTGTCTTCACACTCATATTTCCATTATTGTCTTCACACACTCATATTTCCATTATTGTCTTCACACACTCATATTTCCTTAATTGTCTTCACATTCTCATATTTCCATTATTGTCTTCACACACTCATATTTCCATTATTGTCTTCACACATATTTCCATTATTGTCTTCACACACTCATATTTCCATTTTTGTCTTCACATTCTCATATTTCCATTATTGTCTTCACACTCATATTTCCATTATTGTCTTCACACTCATATTTCCATTATTGTCTTCACACATTTCCATTATTGTCTTCACACTCTCATATTTCCATTATTGTCTTCACACTCATATTTCCATTATTGTCTTCACACTCATATTTCCATTATTGTCTTCACATTCTCATATTTCCATTATTGTCTTCACACACTCATATTTCCATTATTGTCTTCACACACTCATATTTCCATTATTGTCTTCACACATATTTCCATTATTGTCTTCACACACTCATATTTCCATTTTTGTCTTCACATTCTCATATTTCCATTATTGTCTTCACACTCATATTTCCATTATTGTCTTCACACTCTCATATTTCCATTATTGTCTTCACACTCGCCGTCACACCCAGATCTTTCCTTTGCTATATAAAATCTTCTGTTGTTAACCCTAAAATTACGAAAAGTGGCTTAATATACGAAATTAGTTAGTGTACAAGGATACTAAACAGGTCTTATCTATATAATATTACTCATGTTCATTGAAATCGTCTAATGGTACCAAAATTACATTCTGGGGCTCAAGAGGTGAATGATGAAATGTTCGAGTCCTAATGAGTGCTTTCCTCCGTTGCCGGGGCCAGATGTACAAGACCACCGGAGACGTTGTGTTCTGCTTCGGGTTCAAGACTCATTTTGGCGGCGGCAAGACCACCGGCTTTGCTCTCGTCTACGACACCCTGGACTACGCCAAGAAGATCGAGCCCAAGTATCGCCTCGTCAGGGTAAGATTCTGAAACATGAAAAGTGGGATGCTAATTTCAGTTCAGTTGTGGGTCGGTAGTCTGGCCTTTTTAATTGACACTCCCAGATGTTTCTCTTCTTGCTGTCTGGGTCTTTAGTTACAGCCACAAATCCCCCAAACATCCGACTTGTCCAAACAACCGACTTTTTTCACCACCACATTATGTCTTGTTTTGGCCATTTATTTTACCGTTTTTTTTTTTACTTTTTAGAAAACATTGATTTGTGGCTTTATTTATGCATGAATTTTACTTTTGCATCTACCACTGGATCGGCCTTCAAGAGCTGCATCTTTTTATGTTCTATACCATTTTGTCCTTACGTTTATGGTTACTGTGATATCCGAACATCCGACTATTCCAATTATCAGACCTACCTTCGGTCCCCCCAAGGTCGGATAATTAATACTTACCTGTAGTTGTCTTCTCATATTCTGTCTTAATTTTATCTCTCTTTCCTCTTCTTTTCCCTGGTCGTCCAAAAACTAATGTGACCCGAGACACCAAACACTCATTAGCAGAAGGGAAGTTTCGTACACTTATTTTGAGTTTTTTCGTACATACCTGGTGTCGACTCGTAACTCTAGTAATCAAGTTCAACTCTTGAGCCGAGTGTACGAAACAACTATGGTTTCATATAGACTACGGAACAAATTTTTGGTGTACGAATCTACTGGTTTACGATACAACTTGTGTACGAACTGACTGCACCCCAAGGGATATACTTATACAGGTAGCACAGTAGGATAGAGAGGCATCTTTGCACTTTGATAAGGTTCTCTCTCTCTCTCTCTCTCTCTCTCTCTCTCTCTCTCTCTCTCTCTCTCTCTCTCTCTCTCTCTCTCTCTCTCTCTCTCTCTCTCTCTCTCTCTCTCTCTCTCTCTCTCTCTCTCTCTCTCTCTCTCTCTCTCTCTCTCTCTCTCTCTCTCTCTCTCTCTCTCTCTCTCAACTACATCACCCTTGCCACACGTAGAAGCCGCAGCAAATACAGTACCTAGTAATAAGAAGGGAGAGTAGGAGTGTATGTACCAAGAGCCTGAGAATGCGAGGAAGTAACGTTGCTGTTTGTTGTGCCTGCAGCAAGGGCTCCTGGAGGTCAAGAGGACTGCAAGGAAGCAGAGGAAGGAGCGCAAGAACAGGATGAAGAAGGCGCGCGGAACAGCGAAGGCGAAGATGGCCGCCGCCACGAAAAAGGTCGGTTTCTGTTATTTCCTATTCGGCTCATTTTCTTGACTTAGCCATTGCAATATACTACGTCCTTTGTTATGATTTTTTTTTTATTATTATTATATCATGGCAATTTCGCTCTTCCGTACTCAAAGATGTGTGGAATAATTGCTGGTCCTTAATTGATTTGTTTTACATGGCATAGATGACAGTCAGAAATTGTATCGTTGACATCGTAATCTTTGTTGTTGTTATGAGGCACCTCCACACTACCACCTTTGTCTTGTCACTGTAACAGAACCTAACAACTTGTTTTTCTCTCATTGCAGAAGGTACGTGTGATCCTGTGTGTCGGTGGTGCTGCTGGGAGGACAGGGATCCCTTTGTGGGCGTGTGGGCTGTGGGTGTGCAGGGTGGGGGGGGTTACACATAGATGGGATATTGTGGGTGTGCAGGTTGGGGGGGGGGGTTACAAATAGATAGGATATACCTTGACAGTTTAGATTGACAGGGAGAGAGTTAAGGGACAGGGTTTGATTAAGAATATGAGGAGCAAGTAGAAGTGGGGAGGAATTTACACGGAAAGGTGCAGGATAGGGTATTGTGGATAAAGAAGAGAAGAGAGGAAAGGCATAGTAATTTGAGGTAGATGGAGCAGGGGTGAAAAAGATGTAAGGTTAATTGAAATACGATAAGCATTTCTTTCAAAGTAAGACATAGATTTAGAAATGAAAGGTATATCAAGGGTATCTTATTAGCAATGGTAAAGAAGACATGAAACTTTAGTATTGATCGTGCAAGCTGCTTCCTAATTTTACTTTTTCTTTTTCCCCTTACAGTAAATGGAGCAAAATGGATAATAAACCTTCAACTCTCTAAAAACATTTTCATTTGCCTTGCTGGACTACACTGAAGGTGCTATACTTTTCATACAGCTGGGTTTTGTACTAACCAAGGATAGTTTATGGAGGGTTTATGTTATCCTTTATCCAGACCTTTATATTATCCTTGGTGCTAACTGTGATGGATCTCTAGTTTGTGGGCGTGGTGCATCACAAGTATAAGCAGGCACAGGCCGTGTACATACATCACTGGTTGTAGCAGCTTATGGCAGTATGATGAAGCAATGCCCCTCTCCCTAAGCAAGATTAGAAGGGGAGGATTAAGCATTCAGGTCATATATAGAAGGAATGGTGGAAATTTTATGAAACTGACACAATGTTGGGACTATTACAAAACTTTAATTTTTACGATAGGACCAAACTTCCCTACACAAAAGGGAATAGTTTTTTGTTTACCTTATTGTATTCTAAGACATTTTCTCTGAGCATTCCGTCGCAAATCAATAGTTTCGGAGATATGAACATTTTAGGTGAGGCAGAATACGTCTCCTTGTTTACAAAATGCCTCCCTCTTCCTCCTCTTGTGACCTGCATCGCTTTTGTTTCGGAGGCGCACCCGTGGCTACCTTACCTTACCTGTCACTCCTTCAGTTTTGCTACTAATGCTTATTTTTAAAGTTCATTTTAAAGAGGAAGTTTATTTCTATTAATTTGGTTGCCGGAATTTGACATTTTAAATTAGTTTTCAAGACATACAATTTTCGAAGAGCTAAAAACAAGATGGCATATGATCTGATTAACATTATTTTTTCCTATATCAATATTTTGGTAAGATGAATCCTTCTTTATATCATACTGATCAAAACAAACTTAAAATGTTCAAAATTGGTTAACAATTGAACAAGTAGACACTTATTGGAAACCAGTCAAATAGTAATACGTACTGATAAAACGGTCCTCAAAGATTGACTACAAATTACTCCTATAACAATCCATTTAACAGAAATGTCTACTTAGTAAGTTATATAGCTCTTTTTAATAAAGATTCAATAAAACAAACAGATCAGAAATTGATCGATAGATAAAAAAGATACAGCATTTTGAATTCAAGTATCCAGAGCAATTCTTGGCGGCGATTTTTCCGGCGATGGGCCTTTTCATGTAATAGACCAAATAAAAATAATAAAAAAAAACCTACATACCTTTATCAGGGCCCTCCTGGAAGGCCTTGCCTTTGTTCAAACTTCCACACTACCCCAGGGGTGGTTTGAGAAGCGCTTTTTTTCCCCTAGTTTCCCCAGTAGGCCTACCTAAGCGAGATTAGGCCTACTCTTGTGGTTGCTGTATCATACAGCAACCACAACCATTTCTTTTTTCAGATAAAATAACAAGATAACTGAAAAATAATGGAAAACTAAATTTGTATTAGATGATATGGCAACACTCCCTGACGTCCTTTACACGCGCGTAGGGCATTTAAAATACGCGCGAAGGTTGGGTGGTGTTTCAGCTGGCTGAAGGTGCCAAAACCTAATTATCGTATTTTTTGATGAAATTCGCTTCTGAATACTTAACCCTCCCCTTAAAGGACTACTGCTGTCATTGGCGCATCCCTGGGTGTGACAGGCAGGGCACGTGTCCTGGGCGCCACTCAAGGGGGCGCCAAATCAAATTAATTACCAAAATATAGCTTTGAATATGGTTTCAAAATGCTCATAGAATTGCTCATATTTCGAACATTTTTATTTGTTAATAGGTGCCTTGCACTGACGTCACGATCAAGCGGCTTCAAGCCAAGCCAAATGCCGCCCGTCGGAGCGAGCTGGAGGACCAACAAACTTCACTTGCCGCCCGTGTTTGCCAGCGTATGGTAATTTTCCCCTACCAAATATATGTTTATCAGTATAAAAGATATACTGTTGTCTTCGGAAATGTTTGTTCTATAATATTATCAAATAAAAAACCGTAAAACGCACTAAAGAAAGGCCATTATGAGACTAGATAAGAGTCCCCATCTAGTGTTTATTTACTGAGTGTCGTACCGCTGTCGTCGTCGCCCGAAAAAAAAATGCGTAGCGAAATTTGAAACCATCTATACTTGCAGATACAAAGCATAAAACAACGCTGAAACAGGGTAGATTATACAGTCATGATATAAACTACTGTGTATCATCTTCAGTGGCACATAAAAATCAGTAGTAATGGTATAATTTGTAATATATGGCGCCTGGCGACATCACTGCAGGTGGCGACTTCACTGTTATCTACGGTAGTTAACACAGTGTGAAAGAGGTGGTGAATATGGAAACATTGCGTAAGAGATTGCCAGAGAAACAGTATATGAGATTTATTGGAACAATATTAGACGTTGTTTTTCTCAACACTAAAGCTAAACTATCCTGACTCACAAAATTTGACGAGTGATCGATGCTTCCAACATCATCACCAAGAAGGCGGCGCGGCTCCCAAACTGATGTGGGCTCTCATTCTGAAGCGGCTTTTCACTCATCGAGTCATCATTCACAGACTGATACATCAATATGGTACGTAGCTACTGTACGTAGTGAAGATATATTTCTACGCTCAATCTCTTTATGATTAACTATAAGGAAATCAAAATCATGTTACATTAAAGTTACGCAGATGTAGCCTATATTACATTTATTTATCCAATAGTCTTATTTGGTCGTCATTTTGGCTATAGATATAGTACGCCTAACTCCATGGTGAAGTGTTGTATGTTCTTCCTTGAATGTGCTTTGATGTGGTATTGCTTGTCCAGTCATTATCACCTCCCTTCTGCCTCTCCAGCGTGAGTGCCTGTCGCTGCACGTGGGCGGGGCGGGCGTGCGGGTGGGCGCCGCGTGCTGGGAGCTGTTCTGTCTTGAGCACGGCATCGCCTCCTCCGGCCTCCTGACGACGCCCCGCGAGGAACACCGCGGAGAGGCCCTGACTGCCTTCTTCACAGAGACCGAGGCACACCATTACACTCCAAGGGCTCTGTTGGTGGATCTAGAGTCCAGCGCGATTGGTAAGTTGACTCGGTCCTTTGTTTTGCATGGTTTAATTAAATTTGTATTAGCTAATAAGAGGAAAAAGGTTCAAACAGTGACTGGAATTAACAACACTGTATAAGATAACTGTAATACTATAATAGTTGATTATTCATACTTTACCTAGACCATAAATCTACATGTCTTTTCACAGATGATATTCGTCGCAGTGATTGCCGCGATCTCTTTCCTCCTGACGTGTTGATAGCTGGCAAAGAGGACGCGGGGGATTGCTTCGCCCGAGCTTACCACAACGCAGGCAGCACACTCATCACGCAGACCGTCATGGAGCGCCTTCGACTGATGACCGACGAGTGTGATAGTTTCCAAGGCTTCCTGTTGTACCATTCCCTCGGGGGCGGCACAGGGTCTGGCCTCACGGCAGCGGTGACGGAGGAACTGGCAGTCGAGTATCCAAAGCTCACCACGATCAGCTACGCCGTCTTCCCATCAGACAGCAGGTGCTTCGCGTCACCCGTCCAGCCCTACAACTGCGTCCTCTCCGCTCATGCCTCGCTGCCACACACAGACTGCACCTTCCTGCTCGATAACAACGCACTCTTCAACATGTGCAGTATGCAGGGGGAAATCAGCCAGCCAAGCCTCGCAGATCTCAACAGTGTGATCGCACAGGTCGTGTCTTCAGTCACTCTTGCCCTTCGCTTCTCTGGCGGAATTTTAGAAAGTCTCAATGAGTTCCCTATCAATCTGGTGCCTTTCCCTAGACTGCACTTCCCGCTGTCTCGCACGCCCCTGTGATGCCTGCACGGGCGAACCATCAGCACGTTAGCGCCGCCTGGATGACGCACGCGTGTTTTAACCTTAACAACCACCTGCTGCAGTGCGACCCGCAGCTCGGGAAGTACGCGGCCTGTTGCCTGCTGTATCGCGGGAACGTGACGCCCACGGACACCAAGGCGGCCATCACCTCCGTCAAGGCTAATAGAAAGATTCGCTTCGTTGACTGGTGCCCCGCAGGCTTCAAAATCGCCACACACCCTAAAGAGCCGCAATACCCGCCTGCAAGCCACCTGGGATGCCCTCGCTCCGCCCTCACCCTGCTGGCAGCGAGCTCCGCCGTCAGCCAGGCGTGGGCGGCCGTCACACGCAAGTTTGACCTTTTGTTCTCCAGAAGGGCTTTCCTGCACTGGTACCTGAAGGAGGGAATGGAGGCCCAGCACTTCATGGAGGCGCGGGAGGACCTGGTTGCCCTTCAGGAGGAGTACAAGGATATGTTTGAGTCTTGTTATTGCATGTTCAGCGACTCCGACTCCTTTTTTCCTGGCCTTGACCCGACCTCCTCGAGTGGCTTCTAAGGTGCTCACAGGCTACATATTCGCATGGTTACGAGGATGTCATGAGTCTCGACCTTCAAACTTTCCTCTAGTCATACTTCCATCAGGATATTTGTATACTTAAATACAATTAACTCTGTTTTTCGTTTGAAACTTTCTTTTATGGTTTGTCTGCTGCATGGATGGGTTGTGAGCAGCTGAGAGCAGTAAGTACAGTTATATGTATTGCTTTCTTTACATTATTCAATCATACATGCTGCAACCATGTGTGTATTGCCCTTGCATGAAATGGCAATTAATGTTTATACTGGTTCAACTACATTAGGGGTATATTATAGCTACAGTTGACATGTTTTTATTGTTTTGGTATACACATTCCTAGGTTGCCATGTTTCATAAAGCATACGAGAAAAAAAAGATAGAGAAGACATTTAAATATGCATATCTATAGGATGTAAGAAATATGTTTTCCATGTACTATTTCATTATACTTTGCTCAGTTACGGTAACAGTCTTTGAGGACAAGGATTATACATAGACATTTTATTATCCTTGCTTGAGGAGAGGACAAAGATTATATATATTTAATTTAGCCATGCTTCAACATGGTTAACGTGCAGTAGCGATGAGTAGTACCGTAACACGAACGCCATCTAGTGAGTGGGAGAACGAGACAAATTTGTTTACAAACGTCCAGCTGAGAGAGAGAAAGAGCGAAAGAAAGCAACGTCTGAGCTGTAAATCAAATGTGATAAACGAGTATTATTAACTCTACAACCAGGAGAACACCGAGGACTACGTAACTCAATAGATCACAAAGAGAACACGGTGTCAAGGCTAATGAAGTGACTCTAAAGCTGTGAAATAAGTCAGTAAAGCCGGTGATAATGTCTGAGTTAGCGTCACCCAGATCGCCAGGCTCGGGGGACTTCCCTCCGGAGGACTACGACTACGATGACGACAACGATGCGGACTTCGAGGACTCCAGGGACTATGAGGACCGCGAGAGTGACGAGGGTGAGGAGGGAGGGATGAGTGTGAGAGAGGAGGCAGGGGAATGTGTGCCCCGCCCCGCACACCTTGCTCCGCTTCGCACTGCCATAGTATTGATAATTTTCTCTTTTTATTGATATCATCTGTTACTAAAGCAAACCCCAGTTCAGTTCAGTTGTTGGTCGGGAGTCAGGCCTTTTTCAACGGCACTCCCCACAACCCCACCTCAAATATAACCTGATTTAACCTAACTTAACCGTTTCTGGCTGATATAACGGTAAATTTTCGGTAGTACAGTATATGTATATTGCTATTATTATTCAATTGCGCCATGGGAAATGGGGGTCAAGAGACTCAGAATGAGATCTACTCTACGAGACATGTTAGAATAGTCAGGCTCGAATATGACCTCAACCCTGCTCCTTCTCTTTCTTAGCAGCTTGGGTGAATTTAAGTTTGTTAGAATAATTGGTAAATATGCAGTTTCAACCAATACTCACTTATGACTAATACTCTTCTGAAATAAGCCAGACCCCCTGCTAGCTAACTAACCTAACCTGGACATTGATTACGTAACCTAACCTCGCTGGGGGGGTTTCGCCCCCAAGGCCCCTCGTGTGTTATTTTTCATTTCCGCCAGCTGTTATAGGGTTATAAATACTCCTTAAGATGAGAACGAAACGCTTAGGATACTTAAAACCACCGATCATGTAATGGTTTAAACTGCACTGATACCGAATAATACCATTTTTTTCAGATACCGACCTGGGCAGCGAGGGAGAGCCGAGAGGGAAGGAGGAATACGCAGGCATCAAGGAACAGTGGGTATTCAGCGTCACCTTTTTGCTATTAATACTTGCATAGGATTTATTGCTTTATATCTTGCACAATCTTGGTTCCAGTTGTAAAATCGTTTTGTATGTTCAGGAGGCTTCATTAATGAGAAGAAACTGTTATGTGTTCATTGCCACTCACACATGTTTAGAAGACCCTGTATGAAAATATAAAAAGTAAGACAAATGGATAGTATATGGTATCCGGTCATTTCGCCCACATGCCATTTCGCCACACCATGGAGTCATTTCGCCCACACTATGGAGTCATTTCGCCCAAGGTTACTGGTGGTTCATTCCATTTCTGCCTGAGGAAGTATGTTACATGACTCCGTGACATGGATCTTGTGGGCGAATTGACTTTAGAGTGGGCAAATTGACTTACATGTGGGCGAAATGTCTTGTGGGCGAATTGACTCTTACATGTGGGCGAAATGTCTTGTGGGCGAATTGACTCTTACATGTGGGCGAAATGTCTTGTTGGCGAATTGACTCTTACATGTGGGCGAAATGTCTTGTGGGCGAATTGACTCTTACATGTGGGCGAAATGTCTTGTGGGCGAATTGACGTGTGGGCGAAATGACCGGTAACCATAGTATATTCATAGGCAACGCAATCACAACTGGAACGCTTCTCATAGTATACAATGGCCCTGGGTTATGTCCGTGGCTTAAAAAATGGGTTTATTTCTATGGGGAAGAAGAGAGGTATAGGTTTTTTTTGTCGTGTTAGTGTACTGTATTTAATATTTAGGATAGAAGAATAACCTTAATTTAGTGTTTTTGTGATCTTGGTATCATTGTGTCGTCTCATTACTTACAGATGCCTGAGTTGTAGAAGGGTAAAGGTTATATTATGAGGATGGTTTAGTGGTAGGGTAAAGGTTATATTATGAGGATGGTTTAGTGGTAGGGTAAAGGTTATATTATGAGGAAGGTTTAGTGGTAGGGTAAAGGTTATATTATGAGGATGGTTTAGTGGTAGGGTAAAGGTTATATTATGAGGATGGTTTAGTGGTAGGGTAAAGGTTATATTATGAGGATGATTTAGTGGTAGGGTAAAGGTTATATTATGAGGATGATTTAGTGGTAGGGTAAAGGTTATATTATGAGGAAGGTTTAGTGGTAGGGTAAAGGTTATATTATGAGGATGATTTAGTGGTAGGGTAAAGGTTATATTATGAGGATGATTTAGTGGTACGGTAAAGGTTATATTATGAGGAAGGTTTAGTGGTAGGGTAAAGGTTATATTATGAGGATGATTTAGTGGTAGGGTAAAGGTTATATTATGAGGATGATTTAGTGGTACGGTAAAGGTTATATTATGAGGAAGGTTTAGTGGTAGGGTAAAGGTTATATTATGAGGAAGGTTTAGTGGTAGGGTAAAGGTTATATTATGAGGAAGGTTTAGTGGTAGGGTAAAGGTTATATTATGAGGATGTTTAGTGGTACGGTAAAGGTTATTATAGGAAGGTTTAGTGGTAGGTAAAGGTTATATTATGAGATGGTTTAGTGGTAGGTAAAGGTTATATTATGAGGATGATTTAGTGGTACGGTAAAGGTTATATTATGAGGAAGGTTTAGTGGTAGGGTAAAGGTTATATTATGAGGATGGTTTAGTGGTAGGGGAAAGGTTATATTATGAGGAAGGTTTAGTGGTACGGTAAAGGTTATATTATGAGGAAGGTTTAGTGGTACGGTAAAGGTTATATTATGAGGATGATTTAGTGGTAGGGTAAAGGTTATATTATGAGGAAGGTTTAGTGGTAGGGGAAAGGTTATATTATGAGGATGATTTAGTGGTAGGGTAAAGGTTATATTATGAGGAAGTTTGGTAGGGGAAAGGTTATATTATGAGGATGGTTTATGGTACGGTAAAGGTTATATATGAGATGATTTAGTGGTAGGGTAAAGGTTATATTATGAGGATGATTTAGTGGTACGGTAAAGGTTATATTATGAGGATGATTTAGTGGTAGGGGAAAGGTTATATTATGAGGAAGGTTTAGTGGTAGGGGAAAGGTTATATTATGAGGATGATTTAGTGGTAGGGTAAAGGTTATATTATGAGGAAGGTTTAGTGGTAGGGGAAAGGTTATATTATGAGGATGGTTTAGTGGTACGGTAAA